>JANZXR010000105.1:111227-136315 GCA_027575705.1 Erythroxylum echinodendron | reverse complement strand
TCTTCTCTATTTCATTTTCAACTCCATATCATCTATAAAGATATTATAGTCCATGATTAATCATGAACATCAATAACTGAACATACATATATATATACGTGTTCTTCATCACTTTCACCCTAATTCTTCCTATTTCATAATCTCTTACTACAAAAATCACCAAAGCAAAACATGAACCTATCCACACTTCTCATGTACTGCTCGAAATTTTCTAAGAAAAGTTTTAGGGTCCAACACCAAATGTCATCAATGTTATAGTTTGTCAACTTTAATCAAACTTGGCACATGATCATATTTTAGGGTGTGTTTCTCTCTATAAGCATATATTGAACACACGATTTGATACACATGTAGCACATAACTATGTCATATGATGAAAAACTTACTAAGGACCACATGGTCTAGGAAACTTGAGTATTTATACTCGTTTTCTTGTTAGAAAACAAATATTTTATTCACGACACAGAGTAAGAGAGTGTCTATGCATGTGTTCTTATCTGGAGCCAATATGCAGTATATAAAATAGGATATAAATGTATTTGTACCCTTGTTCCTCTTTATACTTATCAAAAAATTAATTGAATTACATTTAAGGAATTCTTGATATGACGTTTCAAGAGAACGATTAATTGTTTGCAATAAATCTTTCATATAATTATGTTGTTTATGTATGATTATGTGTTTATAGGTCAAAAAGGAGTAGTTTATGTTGTAACTCTTAGTTATGATTTGGTTTGAGTATCTTAAACTTGTGTGGATAAATAATATGATTGATTTTGGCTTTACTTATTGCTTACATTTGATTTCTTTACATGTCTTTATCACTTTATTTTATTTGTTGCATGTGTGAAAAAGCCTTAGTAATTGACTATTCTATCTTTAATTTTTTGATCTTACGTTTGATATTCCCTAGCCTCTATTTTATATCTTTCCATTTCATTAATGAGTATATATGCAAGATCAATGAAATTTTGAAGTAAAAAATTGATGCTTGTAATTAAGTCTAAGATAAAAAAAATAGGAAGACATGGATTTTATTTCTAATAAGTAATCAAACTATCCTTTATTCTAGAATAAAATTATGTAACAGATAGTTTTGGATACCAAGAAGAAGTGTGAGGTAGTAGGCAACTTTTCCTTATACTACTTTGCATAATTTATGTTTAGATTTTATGTTAAACTTATTGATGGTGTTGTGTTGTGAAATTTGAATGCTCACCTACTTCCTCCTTATTTGTATGTACCACTAATACTAAGTTTTCCACCGCTAATAATAAGAAATTAGGAATGTACAATCATATTAACTTGAAACATTGAACCTAACCTAGTAGTGTAGCTTTATATTTTGGTGGTGTATGATTGTATTTAGAGTTCAAATATGATGCTAACTTTATAATTGTATGTATACGATTAGTAATATTGGTTTAGTATGACTAACATTTTCAAACGATCTTGTATAGGTAAGTTGAGAGTGATTTATATAGCATTTTTAAGAAGTAGCCATTTGAATATGAATAATAATTTGAAATTTAATTTAAGCAACTCAAAATTTTACTTGCATAGTACAAGAATTTTAAGACTACTAAAAAATAAGGTGTATTCAATCAGAAACAATTAGTATAAAATAACGTAATAAATAAGAACCAATAATATTTTAACAAAATTTGGCTAATTTAGCATATCTACATCATTAACAACTAAAAATGGCTAATTTTACTATTGATTAATCAAAACTCTCCATTTTTATATATATGGTTAACGCAAGTATAGTTAATTATAAACTTTAGTTAGTACAGTTCAAACCAACTTGTCTCTTTACTAAAACCCATCCCAACTTAACCATGGTTCTAACAAGTCCTAAATTTTTTTTGTCGTTCATATTCAGTGAAAATGCATTTCTAGATAAGAACGTTTGTCATAAACATGATCAAGGATATATTCATGTCTTAGACTATGGATCTCACTGTCTAAACTATAACATTATACAAACTCTATCCTATCTATATTCTCTAGTCATAGATCCTCCTCTTTCTTTGTGTACTTACATATGATTTATGGTGTAACTGTGTCTTATACTGTATCTTTTATAGAAACACCTATGGCATAAGAACATGTCTATATCTTCACTTATAATTTCTATAATTGAATACAACTTGGGCTATGCTCATGCCCTGGTCATGTTCGACCAAAGACTTCTAAACAAGAATCCATGTTCCTCTTAAAACACTATAAGATTGCTCTCATGTATATGAACCATACACTATAATCTCCACCTTGGTGGATTTATTCTACATAGGTGAAGTTTTAACCATAACACTCTGAGACATTAATCAAGTCCAAACAATGTTTGAATTTCTATCTTTAGTAACTAACTTTGTCAATATTTTAGTTACATTCTCTAAAATTTGAACCATTTAAAACAAACCTAACCAAATGCCATCAATTTTTCGATTTGTGAAACCTCACATCCTTCACCAACACATTTATTCATGTTTCTTTCTTCCATCTTTTCTTAGTCTAGTTAGTTACATTCTCTAAAATTTGAACCATTTAAAACAAAATTTAACCAAATGCCATCAATTTTTCGATTTTGTGAAACCTCAAATCCTTCTCCAACATATTTATTCATGTTTCATTCTTCCAACTTTTCTTAGTCACATGATTCCCATCATTGATGGTAAGAGCATACATGATTGAGTTTTCCTAACTTTATCTTATTATCAACTTGATGATCTATCTTGCTCTATGAGTGGCTACGTCATGGTTTTGCTTTCTTCTTGACATTGTTTTATTTCTTGAACTATGATTTTCATCCTTTTAACATATTTTCTAGGCTATTCTAGCTATCTTTGAACTGGTACTATTATTTGCTAATCTTGGCAAATCTTTTCTATATGTTTGTCATAACGTATACCACTCCCTAATCACTACATCTTTAAAGGTTGCCCTAGATTTTTTATCAATGCATGAAACTTGTAGAAGTATAATTTTAAGTGTTTTACACGCTTTAATAAACTCTCCTTATAAAGTTCTTTCATCTCTTGCTCACTAAGATGACCCAGTTCTGTGTCTCATAACATAGTACCATTTTTCGTGCCATTTTCCTTTGACTTAATTATTATAACTTCTCTACCTAAAAACGTGTTCCCTATCAATTTATAGATTTTTTAATCAAAATTTTCCTTTTTATCACAATTATCATACCCTTTACTACTTTAATTTTGTCTTTGACGATCTTATATTCAAAATCATTCCCATGTAAGGATCCTAAAAAGATTAGGTTATTCCTTACATTTGCCACATATCAAACACCTATTATCATCCTAACAATGTCCTCAACATCTTAATTTTAACATGTTCTATTTTGATGATTATATAAGCTTTATCATTTCCAAATCGAACAATCTCAAACTTTTCTGACATATATGAAATATCATGTGATATGAGCATCCTATATCTAAACTCCATAAATGGTACAATTGGCTAGTTTAACATATAACAAGCAGACTTTTATGAATCATCTTTTTTTCTTTTATCCATCTGTTCCTTGTTTAGATAGTAGCTCCTGATAAGTCTATTTTAGTCATACTTATAGCACTATACTATTTTTTGTCCTTTAATTTTGAGCTAAAACTTAATAGAGGTGTTATCTTTCCTTTTCTTTCTTCAATAGTTCTAATTTTCCCTTACATATAGTCTCTCCCATTGAGAGCTTTCATTGATATTAAGTCTTGGTTAGTAGGGAGCCAATAACATAATGGTGATATTCTCCACACTAATTGTTCTCTTACCTAGTGTCAGCATGGTCATCAGATATCCATAAGATATAGTTAAAGAAAAAAGCATAATCATTGATTTTTCCTCATATGTAATAGTCACTTTGAGTATGAACAAGTTATTGACTATTTAGTTGAATGCATTGATATGTTATTTTAGATATGTTCCCTCTTGCATCTTCAGTTAATACAAGCTATATTTTAAATACATCTTGTTTGTAAGAGATTTTGATATGTATCAACTCTCTAGCTTCTTTCATATCTCCATAAAGAATACAGTATCTATAATATGGTACAAGACCTCATTTACCAAACATAATCTATTGGTTCTAATTGCTTAAGGTTGTAATTCCTCCTAGTTGAGATCATCCATGTCTTATTGCTTATTATTTTATAGCATTTTAACATGCCTTATTATGCTAACAAATCCATTACTCTTTGTTGCCATAATTCAAAGTTCTTAATTCCATTAAACTTTCCAACTTCAAATCTTGCAACTTAACTCTTTGCTACCTTAACTATAACCTTAATTATACTTTGATTCCACTTGTTAAAACGTAAGGTGTATGTAACAAGAATAAATTTGTATGAAAGATAGCAATAAACAAGAACTAATAAAAACAATTTAACAAAGTTTAGTCAATTGGGTTTACAAACATCTTTGAGAGTGAAAAGCGGTTGATTTCATCATTTATTAATCAAAACTGTCTACTTAATAAAGATTACATGTTTCATATAGACTAAGTTTATATAATTAGTTAATTGTAAACTTTAGTAAGTATAGTTTAACACAACTTGCTCCTTTACAAAACACAATTCAACCATAATTCCAACAATTCTTGGAATCTTCCTAGAGCTTGTATTATACTAAAAGCATGTTTTCTAAATAAGGTTATCTACCAAGGACATGGTATAGATCACAATCTATCCCACATAGTTGATTTCTTTGCATAATTTTAAAATATTATACAGGTTCTAACAAGTCTATGTTATTGAATTTTTTTAACATACTTTAAAATTACACCTATAAATATGAACAATACACAAAAAAATTCAAGTTTAACCAGTTAAGGAGTTTACACTAATATGATGAAATTGAAATTTTTCTGGAGTAGGAACCCAATTTGCGGATGTCATTGTGATGAAACATTCGTGATAAATTAAGAGGAATTTTTAGTTAAAAAATTAAGACCACATGTTTACTCCTGTGATAATATACTTTTGTCCACCTTCTTTCCTGATTCTACACTAATCCTCTTCCTTCAGATATTACTAAGGAAATTGTAGATTTTATAATCAGATAATGAAATAAAGTTTATTAGATCTATGACGTACTAAAAGAGAATTGAATTTCATAATTAATTTGAAATTTTATTATATTTCATATACAAAGCAAAAGAAAGAAAAGAGGAAATTAAATAGAATCTTCTCTCACAAAGTTTCTATGCTGTTCAACTCTTTATATAACATTGTCATTGGTCTTGATAATGAAAATTTGGATTTCCTTATATTTTTCGCTCTGCTTTGCTAATTTAGCCCTACTCTTAGTTATTGGTTCTTACAAAATTGTCGATAGATAAAATAGAAATAGGGCCATCAATTTCTTCCACTTATGCGTAAACAATAGAGGCAGTGGATAATGAGTGTTCTAATGCATTATTAAGGCCATTCCAAAAGAAAACCTTTTTGGAATTTAATTCCTTCTAGATAATTATTAATTATAATTTTTTTAAAATCATTAACGCTTAAAAAATTAAATTTGATTTAGATTATCGACAATAAAGGAGCCCAATAAAGGATCTAGATAAATGGGTTGTAGTCCATTAAAGAAAATCGACTCTTATTAATGTGGCTGATTATTTATAAGCTTATGATTGCGAGACCTAATAATGTTACTATAAATAGCTACTAAGTTATCTTACAACCTACTTAAAGTAAATTTGCAAACTTATATTTTCTTTCACTTATTCAGAGGCCCACACATTAAGAAAGGTGAAAAAATTGTTAAATATATAAAGTTATGTAACTTTGGTAAAAATCAATTGAAAGTTTCGGTAGCTTGTTTAAGGAATCTAATAGCTTATTTAAATAGTTTAGCATGTTGCATAATGGATAGCAAAACAGGTAATTTTTCATATTTTATCTGTTTATATGAGTTCATAGTTGATCTTGGACCAATAACTAAGTTTTGTGTTATATCTAACACGTGGTATCAGAACGATTCCATGATTGTTTGAATTTAAATATGGATTTTCATGTTTCTCCATAAGGAATTCAGAGAAATTAATATGTTTTGCTTATATAAACTGTAGATTTATTGTTTAGATTAAATTTGGACAAGCGTTATATGGAAAAACTTAAAAAAAAACTTTGAGTGATTTTATAGAAAAAATGTTAAAATTTAATGAAAAATCACCTAAAAAGCTACTGAGAATCACCCTTTTCCCACAGTATAATAAACAAGTAATTAGTTGCTGCTGGAATGCATTAGCATCTAGTGCATGCATTACACATGCCTTAGACAATTAGAGCTTACAGATTCCCAATGCTAAAGGCTTGTGGTGCAAATGTCTACAATAGTGGGAGTACGTTGCACACCTGCCATAAGGTGGCTGGTGTGTCTTCTATGTCTAGACACATGAGCTAAACGTGTGGTCTCCCATATGTTTGGAGCGTGTTGCGTGCATGTCATAAGGAATAGCGTGCATCTATGCATGTATGGCATATGGATCACATGCATCTAACATATTTAGTGTTTGCGTGATGTTAGCGTGAGCATTCCAATCATATGCACTATTGATGTCAACACATAATAGAACCCAAAAAAAAAAAATCATATTTCATAAAATTCATAAAATGATCCTTAAATTTATTTTGGGTTAGTTTTTAGGTCATTTGAATTCATAAAGTAAATTTTAAATTTTTTTTGGATTTATTACATTGATAATAAATAAGGTTTAATTTTAGAAAATTTTAAATAAAGTTGCCAAAGCCATAATTTAGTAAATTTTCATATAATTAACTTTAAGTAAAAGAGATGCATATTGTTTTAGTGTCTTATATAGGGATTTTGCTATTTATTATTGCATTATTATTAACTCGTTAAAATTTTCTTGAGGATAAATTCTCAAATAAAGTTTATTGATAATGTTTTAAACATTGATATACTGCAATGAGAAAGGGAATAAGAGTTTTATATTAATTAGTGGTAAGTTGTCATATATGTATACCTATATAGGTGTATCCCTTGTGCTTATGGATAAGCTTAGGATAACACATAGGTGTATCCCTTGTGCTTATGGATAAACTGAGGTATTAATGAGAATGCAGTTACCACAATGGCCTTTCAAGTTAGGATATTGATTTTTTTCCATGCATGTTAGGAGATATCTTCGATTTTGTATTTGGTTATTTTGCCCACAGATGTTGAACTTATATGAGATTTTGAGATATACATAAAGGCACTTGGTAGAGGATAATCATGCTTGAATGATCTATTTGCTTATAGGTGATAAAATCACAAAAGTTAATGGTATGTAATCTGATCACTTTTATGTGGAGGTCTTTTCTCTATGTATTATGTATTCAACCCATATATGTTTTGTTATATATATGATAAAATACTTATAACAAATATTATTTTTTGGCTTTGAGAATCGAAGTTATCCTACATTTGTGATGAAGATGTACATTATATACTTTTGTATTC
The DNA here is from genome assembly GCA_027575705.1 of Erythroxylum echinodendron. Lineage (NCBI taxonomy): Eukaryota > Viridiplantae > Streptophyta > Magnoliopsida > Malpighiales > Erythroxylaceae > Erythroxylum > Erythroxylum echinodendron. The sequence continues at coordinate 128,830 of JANZXR010000105.1, read as the reverse complement.
ATCTTCTTTGTAAACAATAATAATGTCACAATTGAAGCCATTATTGGTTTCAATTTTAAGAAGTGGAAACAAGATGTAGAGTTCACATTAGAGATAATAGACATTAATATGACCATGATCAGGGATAAATCACTAGCCCTTACATCTATTACTACAAAGTAAACAGGATATGTTATTTGTTCATAAAGAGGTTGATCCTAAATCATCTATTGAGTAGACTTTCGAAGAAAAATATAACAAGGATTTCTTTAACAATATGTCTTATAGGTATGAGGTATCTTCTAATATTGAAATACATACCTTACTAAAAGAATTATATTCTATAAGATACACAACAATAAGGGGATGAGGAAGTATATAATTGGGATGGTCCACCTCCAAAGAAAGATGAAAGTATTGAATTTTTCATACCTGGTACTTTTAATATGTATTAGGCTCTGAATACTCTTCCTTAAGAGTTTGGTATTTTGGTTACCATACACAACTCCTAAAATAAGGCTTAGGACATAAATTCATTGATTACTTTTGTGTTTTGAGGAGGAGAAGATGAAAATTACAACTTAAAGAACTTTAATAGCAACCAAAGGGAAGACAAAGATAAAGCCCCAAAATTTTAAATGTCAGAAATCTAAATTTCCTCCACATAAAGATGTTAGTCAACGTAACAAAATTAAAGGTCTGATGGACATTGTAATGGGTATGAGTATATGATGTTTCTTTTGTAAAAGAAAGGGATATAAGAAGCTGGAGTATCAGAAGCATAAAACCTAAAAAGAAAGCTAAGAGCTAGAAGGTAACTCCTTACCTTATATGATATATGAATCTAATATTGTCATATCCACATCAAGTTTTTGGTGGCTAGATAGCAGAGGTTCTAATCATATTACTTCCATAATATATGGATTCATATAAAAGAGAAAGCTGAAAAGGAGGAGGCAAAATTAATAGTGGGGAATAAAGAAGAAGTTAATGTAGTCTTAGTAGGGAATGTATGTTTCAACCTAGATAGTATGGTTCAAACTTGTATTATATAACACTTTCTATATACCATCTTTTATATGAGATTTGATTTCTGTATCTATTTTGGATAAAGAAGATTAAAGTCTTACAATTAAGAATTCAATTGTAAAATTATCTTTCAATGCAAAACATATAGGTACAACCTTCTTGTTATATGGTTTATAATAAAATGAAGTCATAAACTTAAGAAGATAGTGTATGATGTTGATAAAGAGAAGTTCAAGTTTGTAATTAATGAAATGAAGATAAAACAAGAATAAAAGGAGATTAGGCTCATCAAGGTTATTTTTACATCTTGAATTATCATTTGTAAGCTCCCTTTACTAATTTGATGATCTGAACGGACCACCATGTATAATCATTGCATGAGTCTTCACATTCATAAAGAGGCAATGAGCATTTTGATTTTAATATAAAAGCCTCTTTATCTTTTAAATATTCTTTGGGAATCATTTTGGGAAGTGTTTAATCATGTTTGAACTAAACAAATTATTTTTGAACATTTGAAATTGTTAAAATCATATTTTGGGGTGATTGGTCGATCTATATGGGTTACTGGTAGAACAATATAGGTTAAAGTTGTTATATTTGGTGCACCAAGAGATTGTGGCAATATTGGTAAATGTATTGATCAACCAGTGGGCCATATTGGTTGATCCATATAGTGTCCTATTTGACCAATGTTCTAATGGTTAATGAATCTGGTGATGTAAATACATACTGGTATAGTAGTGCAACATTGTATATAGCAGTTGTAACTGGCTAGTTCTTAGATTCATTGGCTATTTGAGTCCCAAAAAATTATAAATAGGTGCTATTTTATTGCTTTTTAGAATAAAGAAGATTTTGGGTATTGCATATATACATTTCAAACATTTTTTTCAATCATTTGAGCATTATTGAGTCACATTTGCGTGAGTAAGCCAATTTGGAGTTATTAGGTGATGAAGTGAGGTATTTTCAGTTGTAATATTTGGTTAGGGCAATTTTTTATTATATTTGGGAGTGATAAAATTATGATTAAGGTTCCTTTTCACCTTGGAAGAAGATCGTAAGAAAGGTCCTCTTTATCGAAAAGGATTATATAAAAGTTATTCTTTGCCTTGAAGGAAGAATTATAGTGAAATTTTAAGAAGAGTCTTGAGAGTGGAAGTAGGTAAGGGTTGTTTGTCGAACCATTATAAATCGGTTTGCACTCTTTTTTTTATCCTCTTTAAATTATTGATAAATTATTTGATTAGTTTATATAAAGCAATTTCCTCGTCCTTATATACTTTGATTATTATTAGTTGAGCACATTGGTTAGAAAATTTTTTGAAATTTGTAAACACCTAATTCACCCCCTCCCCTTTTGGATGCCCTTAAGGACTAACAAGTGGTATTAGAGTAGGTATATTCAGCTAGTATTTCTAATAAAATCCTATAGTAAAGATCAGTAATGGCATATTTAGGAGCATCAACACCATGATTCAATCAGGAGGGACAAAGCATTAGTAGACTACCTTTCTTTGATGGCAGTGATTATCTTTATTAGAAAACTAGGATGAGATTTTTTTTAATGTCCAAAGGTGTAGACTTATGGAAAATAATTTCTAGTTATCCCTTTATTGCAACAAAAGTTGTAGATAACAAAATGGAACCAAATTAAAGGAAGAATGGAAACCTCAAAATAAGATATTAGTTTCCTTGAATAGTATGGACACTGATAGTTGTGATATGTATAATGTTTTAGGATATAATTTATTATGTATTTATTGTTAATTTGAGTGTTTAGTGTGTGTTTAATGTTTTTTATGGTTTAATATAAGTCTTTGAGTTTAAATGTTATGTTTTTGAGGTACCTTGATGTGTTTGTTAGTGTTTTAGGGTAAATGGAAAAGGATGGAGAAGTTTTGAAGAGTTTCGGGCCAAAACCACAGCCCACAGCCACGATCATGATAGAAAGATGTGAGCCACTAGGAGCCAAGTCACGATCGTGATAATTTGGTCACGATCATGATAGAGAGGCCAGAACTAGGCCATGATAATAACACTTTGATCATTATTGTGACATAGAGGATTAGGTGCTAGCCACGATTATGGCAGGAAGGGCCACGATCGTGACCTGCATCGGGCAAACATGAAAATAAATAAAAACATCAAGTTTCAAGGGACTTTTCATACCATTTTGACCCCTAATCAACCTTAGGGCTTCTAAGTTATAAATAGAATAGTAAAGAACAGAAGAGCAATCTTTTTACATCAGCCAATACTGAAACCTTAGAGAGCTTATCGAGAGATTTGAGGAAGGAGACGAAGGAAGAGAGACACAGAGAAGAAGCTTGATGCGAAGAACTTCCCAGAATAGGTGGTTTTCGACCGTCGCTACCTCCACTAATCCATTCCAATACTATGTTTGGATTTTATTTCAATTTTATTGATGTATAGAATTAGGATAGTTGTTGAGAATAGGTGTTGTTGAATGTTGATAATGTCTAAACTCACCTTTGGTATTTTTTTATCTTTGATATTAATAAAGTTTGATTTATTGTGTTTTTATTGAGTTATTCCTGATTCAAGTTTTGTTCTTGATAATTCGGTAATAAACTGAGAGGTTGAATCGAGTGAATATCATCAAATTGGGCTAACGAGAGTTAGGTAGTTTGATAGATAAGAGTTGATTCAAATTGGTAAAATCGTGTAACGAGAGAATGAGCATAGGTTTCCGGTAGGTTATTAGACAAATTCAGAACTAATTTAGGTTTTGGGTTAATTGGAAATCGAGAGATTACAATTCCATAATTTAAATTAGGAATTGTAAATTAGGGTTAAGGATTATAATTCTAGAGAGAGTAATCCACCTTAGGACAATCTAGACCCGGTAATTCGATAATTTTATAATTAATTAGATTTTATTAAAGTCAGATTAAAACCTCCTTTCTCTTAATTGGAAGTTCCTAGGTTGATTCTTGATTGGGTTGCACAATATTGCTGTCTTGTTTATAATTTCTTAATTTAATTCTTGAGATTGATTTTTGATTGAATAATTTTTTGCCTAGTTGTTTATTTTAATTATTTGTGAATTTGAGTTAATCCTTATATCTTAGAATTAAATTACTCCTCCTCATAGGATCGATACCTTAGGTACTACATTAATAGCATTTGTATTTTTAGTATTATCGAGGTTAAAAATATTAAAACTTTATTATATAGAAACTTGCGATCAAGTTTTTGGTGTCGTTACCTGGGAGGCGATTAGTTTAGTTATTTAGTCTAAGGCTGTTTCATTATCTTTTGTTTTAATTTTTTTTGGGGCGTAAAGTAGAGACACAATAAAAAATCTTAGAATGAGAAATGAGACATCTAAAGAGCTAGATTGCAAGAAGAAATGGAGAGAACAATGATGGAAGATAGATATTATAGGGAGCAAGGAACTTTTGAGAGTTACAATGAAGCATAGTATGGTTGGGGAAATAATGATCCTTGTTGGAACAAGTACACTCCGGGGTGGCAAAACCACCCTGATTTTTATTGATCCAATAATGTGGAGACTCACTTAGGATATTAAGGCCCATTAAGACTTCGGCAAGATAAGTCCAATTATGGGATTCTAAATTGGAAAAAATCCTGGAGAAGCTCACGGACAAGGAAGAGCACCAGAAGAGACTAGCATAGAAAATTGAGAAAGTAATAGGAAATTATGCCTCATCTATTCATAACCTAGAGATTCATATGAGACAATTTCCCTGTGAATTTTGTAAGAGAAGTGTGGAAGACTCTTTAAGTAATATGGAAATATATAAAAGAGAGCAATATGAGGCTATCACACCTAAGAATGGGGAAGAACTAGAAGGACTAGTGGAAAACCAAAATAAACCCTACCTTATTAAAGAACAAAAGACAATGAAGGAGGATGAAGAAAAGAATGCCAGCCCTCCCTTTTATTCACTAGTTCTTGATATACCATATGTGAACATTGAAAAATCTTTAGTACATGTCCAAGAAAAGCACCTTATCCTTCAGATTAATGATGACCAAGTGACATTCAACATGAATGATGTATTAAAGAATCTGAAGGAGTGTAGCTCATTCAGGATAATTGATGTGTTCGAATCTTCTGAGGAACAAAAGGATGAAGAAAAAATGACAACAGACATCAAATTTAAAGAAGCTATGAAAGTCCCTGTTCGTGAAGGAGAAGAAGCAGAGGAGACAATGGTGATTACTGAAGAAAGAGAAAAATTCTCCTTCTTATAGGACAAACTGTTGGATTCGATGGAAGATTTAGGGAGTTTTGTTATTCCCTATTTCATTGACAGTTTGTTAGAAAAAAGGTCATTACTGAGCTTAATTGGTTTTCTTAACTTTATTAATATTGTCCTTATGATCATTTTGCAATTTTTAGCTTACTTATAGGTTAAAAAATTGATGCTGAATGAGAAGGGTCGAAAGAAGCTGCTCATAATTGATCCTGATTGAGTTTTAAAGGATTAAGGTCAAGCTAATGATCACAAATTAGCACGTTTAGTAGTTAGGTTTAAATTATTGCGTAGTTAGATTTTTTTAAAATTTCAAAATAAGTTCTTAATAATTTGGAATGTTTTGGAGTGCTAACTCTCTTAATTATTTTTGAAACAAGTATAAGATAGGGCAATAATCGTGGGCATTAAGCACAAGTGATCTCCATCTCTATCACCATTAGTACCTCAGTCAATATGATAGTTTTGTGCTCTAACCCTTTTCTTTTCATTTTTTAGTATTTTTTATTTTTTTGTATATTGTGTTTATTTCCCCCGGGTGTGTTTGTGTACCCTTCTCACATTGAGGATAATGTGTTATTCAAGTATGGGTAGAGTTATGTGTTTCACTTTTATATGTGATTTTGCATATTGTATGATAGTTATTAGATAGCATTGTGTGAACTGTCTGAATGTGTCAATGACTTAGATGAAGTGAAATTTATTTAATTTTGAACATAGTCGAATAGGTTGTGAATAATCATTAGCCTGCAAAATTAGTGAATTAGGGATCTTGGGATAAATATACAGCTTATTAGGATTTAGTGTAAATTTAGCACCCTCTAGGTTGTTACATTCATTCATAATTTGAGGCCTTTCAACTTAAGTAACTTAACTAGTATTTTTCATGAAAACAAGTTGCTAAAACAACAAGGTAGGCAATAATAATAATAATAAGTTAAATAAATCACCATTCCGCTAGCCTTCGGGTTATGCATAGAGCTAGTAGCTAGTTGAAAATGTGATATAGCTAAGTAACCAGATCGACACGCATCATAAATGTGTTCCTTCACGTCAAAAAGCTATAATGATGTTTTAACCAAGTTGTTTAATAAAAATGATTTAGTTAAGTAACCAAATCAACATTGGTGTTAAGTAACCAGATCGACATTCATCACAAATGTTTGCCTCTGAGTAAAAGACTAGATCCTTGTTTAAAAAATATATTAAAGGAAGTGTTTTCTTAACAAACCTACCGAACTTGCAATAAGCTTGACTTTTCATGAAAATATACTTTGGAATAGTTATAGAGTCTGAAGGATCAAAAAATTATTAATGTGTGTGTACAATTGAAAAGGGAAAATAAATTAACACTTGGATCTTGATTAATTTGCATATTTAGTTAAAAGTTCTTAGACACAGATTTTGCATGTTAATGATTTGATATAACGTGAATGATTGTGTTTAAAATTAAATGTATTTCATGAAGTTGAAGTCATTGCCTCATTACTGCATTGTTTGTTGTGTGTTTGTTATATATTTATTGTCTTGTTTTCTTGAGGATAAGCAAATGTTTAAGTGCGGGGATGTTGATAGTTGTGATTTGCATCATGTTTTAGGGTTTAATTTATTATGTTTTAGTGTTAATTTGAGTGTTTAGTATGTGTTTAGGTTAAAATTGTTTTAGTTTATGTGTTTAAGTGTTTTTTTGGGTTAGTATAGGTATTTGAGCTTAAATGTTATGTTTTTGAAGTACCTTGATATGTTTGTTAGTGTTTCAGGGTAAACAGTGAAGAGCCACACATCTTATTTTATACATTAAGAAGAAATGAATTCAATTGGGTCTCTATGTGTGAAATGGATCATGAATTTTGGCATAATTTAGAAGTTACATATGAGAGAACCAATCAAGTGAAAGAGAGCAAAGTAAGCATTCTAATACATCAATAGGAATTATTTCAAATAAAGCATGGTGAAAGCTTATATAGTATGTATACTATATTTTTTGATATTGTTAATGCTCTTAAAGGTCTTGGAAAGACCTACAATAATGTTGAAATGGTAAGAAAGTTACTTAGATCACTTCTAATAATGTGGGAAGCTAAAGTTATGATCGTACAAGAAGTTAAAGATTGAATAACACTATCATTGGAGGAACTTGTTGGATCTCTCCTCATATACGAAATAAGGCTCTAAGAGACACAAGAAGAAGAGATTCTCCTAAAGAAAAGAATTTAACATTAAAAGCCTCAGGAGAATATTCAAACAAAGAGGCAGAAATATTAACTAGTGAAAGCAAAGAGAAGACATTGCCTTACTCATTAGAAAATTCAAGGACTTTAAAGAAGGCAAAAACAATTTAAAACATAAATCTTCTAATATTACTTGCTTTGAATGTATAAAACATATCCATATAAAGTTACAATTTCATCAACTCAAAGATGATGAGAAGTATGAGAAAAAATAAAAGAAGAAGAAGAAGGACATAAAGAAAGCTATAGTATCCTCTTTTTGCCATACTAAGGGTTAGAACGTTAGATTTTTGTAAATGAGAAATAGAAGTAAGAGATTAAAAAAAATGTAATTCATACTCATGTATAATATTAGCATACACACATATGGATTTGATTGTTTTGTACACATTACAATGACTATTCAGCACTCATTTGACATTTTTCAGGTACAAATGATTCTAATGTGGTTATGATGTGAATTATAATTATTTTGTCTTGAATTCTGTTTGATAAATGATAATCAGTGATATAGGATTTTATTTGTTAAATTGAGATATTTCTAGAATTTTTGGTATTTTTAGACTAGAAAAAATGCCAAGTGATAAGACAATTAATAAATAGTAGTAGAATTAAGTGTAATATGGCAGTAGGAATTATTGATAAGTGACATTAAGATTTAATGACAAGTGTAATTAAAGATTGGGTGACAATTGGATTAGAAATTGGGATAGACAAATGGACTGGCTATTTAGAAGACCAACTGGAGACCACAAGATGGTGACATGTGGCAAGTGACAAGTGTTACTTGCCTTGCCACACACCTCTCTTCGTTATGTTCAATTGAAAAACAATTATTCTAGTCTTTCATTTTCACTTCTTTAGTTAAATGCTCTCTCTTCATTGTTTTTCATCTTTTTCATTTCTCCTTCTCCATTTACAACACCTTCAACTCACCATCGTGGACTTTGTTCTTGTCCATCACTTGCTACTTCCATTTTCATTGACTTCATCATCTTGTTAATATAAAGCCTAACTTACTGAACCCTCTATGATGATGATCGTGTGACATAAGGAGTTAAGGTTTCTTAGATATTTTAAAGAAGCTTTGGGTAAATCAAGTAAGTACATACTTGATCTTCATGGGTTGTTTAAATATAAACATATATGATGAAAGTTTGAGATTAAATGATAATGAAAATGGAGTTAATTTTATACTACATCATGGATGAATAAATGGACATATTCATGTCATATTTTTGTGTTTATGATGAGTAATAGATTATGGAATGATTAATATAGTAAATGGTGTATGAGAGTGTGCGAAAATGTTAATGAATGAGTGATGAGCATCGAAGAATAAATATATATGTATATGTTCTGTTTTCTTATAAATGATAAATAATAGATCATGTATTGTTTTATAGATCAATAGTTAAAAATGATATTAGAATGAGAGTTAAAAGTTAACAAACAAAAGATGTGTATATAACTTAATTTGTGTATAGGATGAGTACAGTAAATTGATGGATGTATACATGTGTTTGTGTTCTATTCTGAGAGTATGAAAACCTGAATGATGAGTTATGATGTAGATGTTATAAGTTGTGAATTAAGGGTATAATGAAATTGAAAGTTATGTTAATAAAGATGTTGGGTTATGCTCTTGAAGTGAGGAGAACTAAGATGATAGTTTAGAGATAAAGTGAAGTTAATAATGAAGTTGAATGTGAGTTGAAACATTGATGAATGTATGTATACGTTGATATTCTGTTTTGTATGATTGATGAAAAATAATGTATGATCTGTTTGATGAGTGTTTTTGAGTTAAAATGGAGATGAAAATGATGGGGAAGTAAACTCGAAAGGATGAACTAAGCATAAGATATGTTAGATGTAACTTGTAGGAATTGGAAATATAGAAAATATGGAAGACTATAGCTGGAACTCTCGGAAGAACACAACCCACGATCAGAGGAAAGCTTCCACGATTGTGGGAAGGTTGGAAGTTCACAAATGGCTCAACCTATTAACATGAATCCTTCTTGTTTCGTGTAATGTTTGAAACAACAAATGGTTAGGTACTTCCTATGATGCATTTAGGCTTGAATTAAGCTGGAAATGAACTTAGTTTGATGATGGATTAAGTGATTAAATAAGTGATATGTTTAGGATGAAAAACAAAGTTATAACTTAAGTTTGGATGATAGATATAAATGAGACAAATTCTAGAAAATTGGAGATGCTATAGAAATGAAAGTGATCTTATAATGGCTAATGTGATTCAAAGGAGATGAATAATATGTATTGAGTAAGAATGAATGAGAACTTGAATATTATGTGATCTTATGATGTTAGAAAAGAAATAAGGAATGATTGACTTATGATATTAGAATAACCAAGTTCTTTGAACGATAACATAGGTGCAAGCTTGATATATAGAAATAATAATGTTTAAATGATCAGGAGATGTAATTAAGGAAACATACCTAGAATAGTCAAATTGAGCATGCGTTATACATCACACATTTAAATATGTGTACGATTGAATGTTTATATAATTGTGTAAATTAGTAATGTGTGTTCAATGTATGTATTGCATCAAGTTGATACATATGATTGAGTGTTAGTGTCTAAATGTTTTCGAATCATGGAAGCAAATGCTAATTTGGAGTGTACTATGAGTCGACCTAGATGGTCTCACATTAATTGATTGTTCTGTTTTAAACTTTTTTATTGAATTATTACTGATGTGAATATGATTGAGACAATTTCAGACATAAATAGTCTGAGAAGTTTGATAAATGTGAATGTATTAAAAGTGCTTCATTGAATGTGAATGAGAAAGAAATAAGTGTTCTCAACGTTTTGTTGAATATGTGAATTTATACTCATTGAATGTGATTAACTGCATATATGTGAATTCATACACTTCATTACATGATATGCATGATCAGATAGAGGTAAGTGTAACCGGAGTAGCCATCGAAAAAGAGCTTAAAGCTCAAAATATGATTAAGAGCCAAAGACTCACTATGTATAATGAGCCTAGTATCCCCAACGGATACAGAACAGTTATCAATAAGCCTGGTATCCATAATAGATACAGGATAGTTAAAGGCACTCAGTCACAACAAAGTAACAACTGGAAGTGAGTCACATATGCATTGCATATATATAAATTGATGTGTATTAAGTGAATGATTGAAATGAGGTATATGAACTGTTACAAAAATGAATTGTGAGATGATGTGCAATAGATGAATGTGTAAATTGTTTGTGAATATGATTATCTGAATTGTTTTGTGTTGATATAAGTGAGCCCGTCGAGGATGGTTCACTCACTTAGATGCAAAACTCACCAACGTTGTCTTTCAGGCTCAGGGGATACCAAGTTAGACAAATTAGAGTATAGCCATTGAAACTGATTAAGAGATAGAGGTCAGGATCAGTTTGCATCTACATATGTCTCGTATCATTTTTGTATTAAAGAATGAATTTTGTAAATACTGTATTATTTCTATATAAATAGTTCTGCTATGTAATGACTTCATGATTGGAAGAGTTTTGTAAATTAAATGGTCAAATTAAAAATTGATTTGCTTTCGATGTGTTTATACATGATATGGGTAGTGAATGATTTTTGATATGCTTAAAACGTATTTGATACGTGTGATGCGTGAAAAATTTGTATTGAGTTGACTGACTGTCCTAGCATACCACCCCAATAGAGTATTTTCTTGAATACCGTCGTTATATTCAGGAATATGCCCTATGAGAGTGGGGTGCTACAATTTGGTATTAGAGCCCAGGCTTAGTATCTTACATAAGCATTTTTCAAAGTATGTGTCAAGGTACATGCATTTTAGACATGTCATAGCATGTAGTGGCAACTGATCCCTAGTTTGAGTCACATTTACATGAGTCACACATATGAACATTCATTAAGAATTTAAGTTGTCAGAAGTAATGAGAAGGATGATGATCTATTAAAATGTAAGAAAATGAGGGTTTGTGGTATCTAGAAATAAGAAATACTACATAGTTCAATATGATAGACAAAGATTTAGTACATTTGTATTTTTGGTTATATCATCAAATATGACATCAATATTGTACTGTGGTTATATATATCTTTGAATTGATATGGACGTGAATACATTGTCGTGGATTGATTGAGGAAAAGCAGAGATATAAGTATAAATGACAAGATTTAGAGTGTACAAGCCAAGTTGAAAGAAAACAAAATTTTTTAATGACCTTAAGTGGTTGAACTTGAAATTAAAATAATTGTTTGATTAATATGATAAGAGTTATGATTTAGTATAAGGTTGAGTTAATGGATTTATGATTAGAAGTTCTTGATGGTTATGCATCTATAATTTTGAATTGATTGAGAAGGTATGCATGTAAGATGAAATAAATGATAACTGGATGAGATGAATGATAGTGATATATGTGGAAGTTCTAAAGGTTAAGTTGATTTGTTATTGTGAGTGCAAATCTGGTAATATGGTTATCTTGAAAAGTGGTACTAAGTACCTATGTATTATATGTTTGGAGATCGTATAGGAAGTGATCGATGATATATTGAATACTTTTAGTCATAGTTCCTATAGTTAAAATTCTGAGATGACTCAGAGTAGTGCATCAAACGTTTTATAGAGATCAATTAAGGATTGATTGAAAGTTTAAATCATGTTACTATGTGTGATGAATTCAAGGAAAAAAGAAGGAAAGAAGCATGGCACGATCGTGGCCAGTTGATAGGATTGAATTATCTTATATTTTCTAATGTATTTCCATATAATTTCAATCCTATTTTCAAGATAAAATGCTTAATTTGTGTTGAATGCTAAGTTGGATATGTTGATATATATTTCAGACCAAAAAGACAAGATTCTAAAACAAATTGGAGCATAAATGTCTATTAAGGAAAAGGCACTTGGAGCTTTCCTTGATTTGTTGACAAGTGGTGGCCTTAAAGTATAAATGAGCCAAGAAGCTTTCTTTTCCAAGAGCATTATTTATCCAAGCAAAAGAAAGGACAACTTTCTTAGTGGTTTGAAATGGCACACATAGCTTACTTAGAGAGCTTTTAAAAGGGCAACAGAAACGACTTAGAATGGAGCTTAAAATGACATGAAGAGAGGCTTTCAATTGAGGAGATTCTTAGGAAATAAAAAGACAATATTTTAAATAGTGGAGAGGAAATTCCTTTTAATGATGAACACGTGTCCAAGATCTTTCAAGACATGAGAAGACAAAAATCACAAAACACAAAGCTAAAAAGCCTTCCAGGAGCTTAAAACATGAAAAGCAAATGAAAAGTGGGCTTCCTCTGACAAGTGTCCCACTAACTTGACAAGAAAAGACAAATTACAAACCAAAGAAGGCCTTGCATGAGAAGACGGTAGCAAACATTACAAAACGATGTCTTTTGAGTTTTAACCTACCTGGACACCTATAACGGCCATAAAAGAAAAACTCAAAAGGGGAAGAGGGGGATTAGCTTTTATTTTTCATTTCTTTCCATAGTTGGCCATCCTTCTTCTTTAGTTTACTTATGGTTTTGTTTAGTTTTCTTAGTTTTTCATACTTGTTATCTTTGATGTATTTTGTTTAAATATTTTTATTAAACCTTAGTTATTGTTATTTGTTAATGAAATACTTTGTTTTGGTTAATTTGAGTGTTGCTCTTAATTTTCCAGCTTTTAGTTTAATAACTTCTTGTGTTTTATTTATTTTTTAGCCCTTTATTTTAGTTATTTTATTATATTATTAGTTTTTTAAATTAGTTTTAATTATTTTAGTTATGGTTAGCTAGTTTAGTCTTGGGTTGGAAGTTAATGACGGAATTTTAGCTTAATAATTGTGAGAATTGACTTCAAATTAATTGGGTTTTGTGATTTAGGTTAGGATTGAATTGGAATTCTGAGAAAATATCATGAATTAGGAATTAGGACATAGGATTAGCTACCCTAACTGTAATTTTTAGTTCAATTGCTAGGATTTAGCCATGTGATAGGTAATTGTCCTTGACAATTTCCACAAGTGGCAATAGGGTAATCAGATTTGTTAGGATACTTAACCAACTAGTCTAGGATTCTAATTTTCTAGGTTACATAGTCCAAGCTTGTGTGATTATGGCTTATGTTAGTCATCCCCTAGTGTGTTAAATGCTATTGCATCATTAAATTTAGAGAGCTTATTCTAGGTTGCCTCGTGGTTAGGGAAGGTTTTCTATCGTATAGGACCTATATAAAATTGATAAGATCTTGTGAAAACTTATAGGTTAGCATCATAGGCCAATCACAATTTATCTGTTTCAAGGATCAATTATAAGTCCAAAATCTCAGATTTATCCTCCGCCCAGCTTTTCGTGTTTGTTATTTGTTTCTTATTTGTTTGCTTATTTGTCGTTAGTTGTCATGTTTGTTTAGTTTTAATGTCTCTCAAATTTAGTTTTTTTTTTCTTATTGTTTTCCTTTTGGAAAACATTATAATAGCTTTGGCACACCCTAGCTCCCTGTGGGATCAACCCTGACTTGCCCTGCTATATAGTAGTTAGGAAATTTTATTATTTGAGAGTTTACGATGACTTATCACCAGTTCCATGAGCTTCTACTACGATCGTGGGCAGACACAAAGAGAGAAATCTTATCTAGAATTAATTGAGATTAAGGTATTATTGACATAAGATATTAATTGATGACTTGTCGAAAATACATCCCTAGATAAGATGTAAAGATGTTGATGGTACATACCAAATTATAAGAGTAAATGAATATGCCTCTTATTTCACTAAGTTTTGTTATAAAGAATATTCTGATCATGTAAGTTATGATAGTAATTGATCTTATTGAGATATCATGAATAGTTGAAATTGATCTTACTGAGGTATTAAGAATGGATAAAAAGTGATGATGAATATAGATTACTAATAAAGAATTTGTAAACGGTACAGATGATTAAGAAGAGAAAGAGAAATCTTCTTTTGATAGAGACTATCATCAAATTACATAATGTAGATCAAATATTCCATTTCTAGAAATTAATGATTATTAAACAAATCAGAGGTGAATATTGGATTTAGTTAGAAATAGGAATCAAGCATAATAAATTGAATATGCTACAAGGAGTGTATGCATTCCATTTGATGTAAAGCAACCTAGCTATGTTATTAGGTTCATGAATTGGAGAAGATGTTATTGCTATTGCTAAAGGAACTTAGGTCCATAATGTACTCTATACTAGCATATTCAGAATGTACAAGTTATATTTGATGTTTGTGTTTAGACAAATTGAGACTAGTAAATAAATTGAAATGTGTGGAAAAACTAGTAAGAATAGTCATAAATTAGAATAAGTCGATAAGAAATTAGAGGAAATCGAATGAATAGAGAAAATCATTTCAGAAAAGAAGTCAATTGAGAGACTGGGAAAAACTTTAGATATAACATTAGTTCATTTGAAGAATTAGTTACTTAAGAATTTCGAGGACCAGATATAGGCACATTGAGTTTTTGGTAATATCTTTTTAGGTTGACAAACACTCGACAGCATTCATGGCATGAATGAATAAAGTGTTCGAACCTTACTTGGATCAATTAGTGACTATGATCATAGATGATATTTTGAGTGTATTCAAAAAGTTAAGAGAACATTTTGAGCACTTGAGGTTAATCTTACTTATTATAAGGGAGAAACAATTATTGGCTAAGTTCAGCAAGAGTAAAGTTTTGTTTGATTAAGTAGTATTTTGCATATAATATTTGGACAGGACATATAGGTAAACCCAAAGAAAATTGAGGTATTGATGAAGTGAGAAACTCCGAGGATTATATATATATATATATATATATTAGATCTAGAGTTTTCTAGGATGAGCTAGATATTACAGGGGTGGTTTTACCAAACTCAGCCCTTGACAAAACTTTCAAGAAAAAATATGTCATTTAGATGGACCGATGAATGTAAACAGATTTTTGAGGAAGTAACACTATAAAAAAATATATCAATATGTGACGTTTTATTAATAAAATGTCTCAGATTGTGAAGACTTTTTGTGACGTTTAAAAAACGTAACAAAAATTCTTCACAATCTGCGGCGTTTTATGAAAATGCCACAGATTTGTAAGACTTTTTGTGATGTTTTATCAATAAAACATCACAAAATAGAAACCACGATGTTTCCATCAATAAAACTTCATTGTTGGGGTACTTTAAGCGTTCTACCTCCAGGAGCAAAACGACATCATTTGGTTTTAAACTAAACGACGTGGTTTTAGTTTTGTTAAAATGTCTCCAGAGTCCCCTTTCCCTCCCTCCACCTACGTGCTGTTTCCTCCAGATTGATCCATCATTCGTCGTCTAGGTTTTCTCCGTCGAGCTGCGTCTCTGGGCATTGTGGTTATCTTCTCCAGCATATTTCTTGAAGGTATTTTTATGCTTCTTTTTTATTAATCCAATTAGTTCAACTAGAATGTAGCTTGATTTATGTAATCTATTCGAGTCTGTTACTTGGTTATTGCATTCTATAGAACATACTTGAATGATCCTTAGTATTTAGAATCTTATATTTTGTTTTGTTCTTAAGTTGTTACTGTGGTGTTTATAAATGTAAAACTAATAATCATTTTCTGCCAAAATATTTAGAAGTTATCACTATTGTGGTTTTAAATTTAACTTGTTAGGTTTCATCTTATTTTTAAACAATCCAATGTTTGACAGACAAGAGAGAAAATTGCTGGTTTTTTGACCTCATAAAGGCATAATTGCAGTCTAAAATTGGTCATTAGAGTGAATTAAGTATAATAAGGTCTTGGTAGAAACTCTGATACATCTGACAGCAACAAAGGAGGAATAAAAATGTATACATTTTTATAGCATTACACAAGTTCAGGGGCTCCTTAGTCAATATCATTTGCTTAATTTCCTTTGGCTCATTGGAATTTAAAAAATAATATAGACCTATGTTATCATCTCCTACAATTTCTTTTTTTGCAATTTGATTGGTCCTATTTCCTTTATCAATTTTAGTCCTACTTATCAATGTTTATGTATTGGTTTCTTTTTTGCAAGTTAGCAAACACATTAGTGAGATGGATATATATATATATAGAATGGTAGTTGAGTGAATTTATAATTGAGTCTTTTGACATAAATGTCTTCATTATGGATGCTTTCCTAGGTAGACAGTTCAAATTACAACCACTTTTCTTCAATACTTTGAGTTTTCACATTTCATTCTTTTTGATGTCTTCTAATTTGCAGAAAACTAATAATGCTATTTAAATATTATTGCAGTGCAACGAAAAAGTTTCCTTGTTCTTTGTGATTGTTATGTCATTGAAATTTACGAGAATTTGTATTTTATGTTGACATTATGATATCTCTCTCATAGGATTAAGCTGGCCAATCATTTATAATTTTTTTCTTCCTTGAACTTATTGTCTACCTTTATATTAGTTGCAAAGAAATCACATTTCAGTATTTCCCAAAGTTTTGTTGTCTTAAATGAACATGATTAGTGTCATAGCTTTATTTTAATGTGACTTTTAATTATGTTCACTTTTTATGTTGTCATATAGTGCAATTAGTGTTCACACTTATTTCATTTCAATCTAGCAATGTTGAAGTCAACTTGAGGAATAAACAATTTGTTTTTGATCTCAAGGTAAGATAAACATTCTGATTCATGTTTTACCTTGTTTTTCATTTGGTAGTAATTCCATTTTTCTGTGAACTTATTGCCTAGCTGAAAATAATCTAGTTTCTTCATGAATAGTAAAGTTTCCCTGTCTATTTTCTTATAGTATTTTGGTTTATCTTTAATTATGAATTTTAGAAATAAAATTGTAACATCCCCTTACCAATTGAAAAGGGTATTTTGGTCATTTTGGTAAATTGGAGTGGGTTAGGAGTATGTAAAGTGTTTTTGACATATTCATGCATTCATATATGCACATGACTAATAGATAGTAAATTTTTGCACATAAAATGAATGTACATGCATGCATGACATTTTCCCAGTTTTTAATTGTGAATAATTGTGTTATATAGAAAAAGTGTCTTAAGTGATTGAGAATTGGAATTGGAGAGGTTCATTAGGGTTTTCCTAATTTTAGAGAAT
>JANZXR010000105.1:74736-90128 GCA_027575705.1 Erythroxylum echinodendron | reverse complement strand
GATTAAGTATCCTCTGTGATGACGTCACACACAGAGGCTAGGAAAGCTTAGAAGCGTATAAGTATCCTCTGTGCTGAAGTCACAACACAGAGGCAAGGAGGATATAAGAGCATAAGTATCCTCTGTGATGACGTCAGAACACAGAGGCAAGGAGAGTCGAAGAGTATCCTCTATGTTACTATTCACAGACATCGTCTGTGTTACGGTTCACAGACTTCATCTATGTTATTGATAGCGCTATCGTCTGTATTATTGTTCAAAGACTTCGCAAAAATGAGACGCAAGTCAGAAATGAGACGGAAGGAAAATGTGACGCAAGTCAGAAATGAGACGAAAGAAAAATGAGATGCAAGATAGAAATGAGATGGAAGAAATGAGACGGAGAGAAAATGAGACGCGAGTCAGAAATGAGACGAAAGAAACGAGACGGAAGAAAAATGAGACGCAAGTCAGAAATAAGACGGAAGGAAAAAGAGACCCAAGACAAAAATGAGAAGGAAGAAAAATCAGACGATAGAAATGAGACGAAGGGAAGCCGAAAATGAGACGCAAGCAATAAGACGAAAAAAATGATAGACCCTTCAAAAGATAAATTCGACCTTAAAGTTCTTCATGAAAGTTGTAGAGATTGAAGTGCTCTTTAAATCTATCTAAAGAAACCTTAGATTGGATTACCATAAGAAAAGTTATACTAATAGCCCCGAAGCAGGGATATGTGGAAGGTGTTGAGAAGATGACTCGATAGTGATAAGTCTGATGATGTTTCCGAAGATTAGG
Organism: Erythroxylum echinodendron; assembly: GCA_027575705.1. Lineage (NCBI taxonomy): Eukaryota > Viridiplantae > Streptophyta > Magnoliopsida > Malpighiales > Erythroxylaceae > Erythroxylum > Erythroxylum echinodendron. The sequence continues at coordinate 89,351 of JANZXR010000105.1, read as the reverse complement.
CTCTGGGAAGCGGGCTCTCACAGAGTTGGTATCAGAGCAAGTATGAATAATCACACATGAAAGGGTTAGACTCCGAAAACGAGGTCTGACAGCTGTGGGATGATAAAGTTTCAGAATGGGGTTATGTTTGTGTTTTGTTGATGGTTTTCGATTGAGTGAGGGATTAAGATTTGTTGTCTGATTTCTCTGTTCATTGGAAATGGCAATTAATGGCAGTTCCCGCTGAAATTACTGGTGGGTAGAAGTCTACTATTATGGGTTATTCTCACTTGAAAATGAAACTAACTCATTCACTACGGAGAACAAGAGATGATTCTTTAGTAACTGGTGCTGTAAAAAACTCAGAAAAGTTCTAGAGTTTTGTCATTTGCCAATGAGAGTTGGTGACTTTTCAGTTGAAAACATTGAACTTCAATCTTTTTTAAGACTTGGCTAGTTTGGTTAACATGCATTGCTGTTGTTTTGAATAAAATTGTGTATCAAACTAGAACATAACTATAATAGTGCCATGGTGTTTGATTTCAACTTTATTGTAATCATATTTATCTAGGACGAATAGAAGAGATATCAAACTAGTAGGTAAAATGTACAGAAATTAGAAAACTGGGATGTTGGGTGTTTTTAGGCTGCTAGAAATTTGGAATTCAAGTCTGAAATTTTAGTAAATGTTGTTGAGACTTCAGAATTGGATTGCTGGAAACTTAAGGTTAAAAAATTGCTGGAATTTTGGTGAAGTAAACAAACAATTGGTAGTTTAGGAGTCACTCCTCGGCTATGAAAGTAGTAATCACTGCAGTAGCTTAGGTGTTGTTTGGGTGTTGTTTCCAGTCCTGAGATCTTAACTTAGTTATACAGATAAATAAAGAGGCAACTGACAACCATTATCAACGAATTTATAGAGGAATCAACACTAAATGAATATATAAGAAGCTCAACACTGCACTAGCCTCTCCTATACCCTCTCAAGTTGTTGATAAGCTCAATACCTTGGCTACTAGTTTAGAGAAGGTCTTTGTTATTATAACAAAAGAGAAACCTAGACAAAGAAACAAATAAAAAGGTATTGAGAGATAATCATCCTAAAAATAATTTCATTATTGTTTATAATATAAGGGGGATTTAACTAGTCCTTAAAATAGTAAATAATAGGTGATTACTTTACTTTTAAGAAACTCTTTTTAATTGGTTTACTAGAGACCAAAATAAAAGTTGTTAAAATCATAAAAGAATTCAAAATTTTGCTTAAGTATTAGAAGATCATAAGCTTTCATTAATGCCAATATAATGGTGAGATAATGGTCGCTTATGATCAGAATTTTATTATTGTGGATAATAGCCACTTCAGAAATTTATTTAGTCGTCTCCTATAGACCATAGTACCTTCCCATTGCTTTAGTGCATATAGATACCGAGTGTAAATTCATAATGCTAATGTTTTCGACTGCAGAAACTTACATATTAATGGTTGATTCTTGATTGGTAGGGATTGTTTATTAGATACTCTTTGAAGCTTCTACCATCAACTTAAGGCTGTTGTAATGCAATCACATTATTTCATAACTAAGTTAAGCAACAATCCTAGCATAAGGCCAAACATCTACAATCTAAAACCAAAGAGTGGTCAAACTTCCAAGGAACCAATTTCTGTATTGGCAGCTGCCAGTCACTTATTTACTAAATCATCAATTTTGCCTTTTCGAAACTATTCACTTAAATTCAACAATCTAACTCTTTTCTTTTTAGAACTCTAAGATGGTTTCAATTCATCAACAGTTCTTGCATACCAACAATTATTGAATAGTTGATAGAAAATATAAAGTGTTGTGGACTTTCAGGGGTTTACTATTTAACAATAGGATATTGCATGCATCTTATTCGATCCATAAGAAAACAGTCAATATGAAATTTGTATTCCCACAATAAATAGGGACTACTACGTAAGAGGACAAATTTAATGAAGATGTACCTCCAATGGCTTTATGTCTGTGGATGTAGGCTTTAAAGTCGAACCACATCAAACCTTTCAAAATTTATTTCCTTTCTTTTACTACTTTAATGTCACATGGTATCAATCATTCCAATGCTCTTTCCATCTTCATCACACTTTTTGTGAATAGTTTTTATATTTTAGTAAATTTTGTCATTTGTAACTTATTAATTAATGATCAATACATTTAAGAGTCAAAGTATTATGGAATAACAAATTAATCAGTGTCTATAATTTTTTGAGATTTTTTCAATTTAGTGCCAAATTTTTAATTTAATGACTGACTTTTTAAAATCAGCGATTTAGTTTTTGAGTGTTTTAAAAACCATCTCTCTCTATTAGTTTGAGATAAATGTGCGTATGTATCCAGTTGAATTATTACCGAGAGTTAACGTTGCTGTTGTTAATTTTTGAGTACAAATGAGCTTAATATTTACGTTAAAGTCAAGACCATTTAATATTATTCAATTCTTGTATTGTTGGTTGTGGCTTGTATATGATCATTAATTTTTCTCTCTTCGCAGACAATTGTTGGAAATAAAAATGGATAACAAGGATCATGATGCTATGTTTAAGTGTCTGACTTTGTTTGAGCTTTGGAATGAGCAATTGGATTTTATGAGAATGATGATGTTGTTATGCTTGTATGTATACACAAAAAAACTGCGTAGGAGTGAAAATGTTAAAGTTAGTAGGGTATTGATAGTACCAACTAGACAAGCCAATATAGATAGGATTTTGCATGAAGGTGATAGGAATAGCCAGTAGGATTTAAGGATGGACTGTAATGCATATACAATGTTATGTGAAATGCTTAAAGTCCATGGTGGGTTGACGAATAATGGCCATATGCCTATTAAAGAAAAAGTTTTAATCTTCCTAAGAATATTAGCACAAAATAAATCTAATAGAGTATTGCAAGTTCGATTTATGAGATTAGGAGAAACATCAAGTAGGGTCTTCCATAGTGTGTTGAAGGCTGTACTCAAGCTTCAACATCTGTTCTATGTCAACCCCATACCAATTCCTGAGGATTGCACAGACCATAGATGGAAATGGTTTAAGGTTAGTAAATTTAATTAGCTACAATATATTGTCTAACTTCACTTTTTTAAAATAATAGACTATAATTTCTTCTTTTTTTGGTTTAAAGGGTTGCCTTGATGCTCTAGATAGGACCTATTTAGAAATAATAGTTCCCCACGCAGACAACCCAGATATAGAGGTAGGAGAGGGAAAATATGCACTAATGTGTTAGGGGTGTGTGATAAGAACTTAAACTTTGTTTATGTGCTTGCTGGATGGGAGGGTTCAACAGTGGATTCAAGGGTTCTGCATGATGCTGTTAGTAGGCGTAATAGACTTCAAGTTCCAAGAGGTATGTAAGATAAGAATTGTCAGAATTTTGGTATTTGTTTTTTAAGGTATGATTACAAATACAATAGTAATAGTGTCTTTTTTATAGGAAATTACTACTTAGTAGATGCTGGCTACACCAATTGTCCTAGCTTTCTTTCACCTTTTAGAGGCACAAGATACTATATTCAAAAGTGGGTAAGAGATGGAAGGGCACCTAGGAACCTAGAAGAGCTCTTTAATAAGAGACACTCATCTGCCATAAATGTGATTGAATGTACATTTGGTTTACTGAAAAAAAAATATGGAAAATCCTAAGAAATCTATCTTTTTATCCAACAGCCACTCATGTGCACATCATTCTTGCATGCTGCCTTCTGCGCAACTTTATTAGGTTGCATATGACTTATGATCCTGCACAGCTTACTCCCCTTGAAGCTGAGGATATGCCAATTGGGGAAGATGCACCTTTCTCTAAATTTGTTGATCGTGTTGAGACAAGTAATGAATGGAGTCAATGGAGAGAGGATTTAGCTAAAAACGTGTTTGATTAGTAGAGAAGAGATCATTAACTTGTGAACTTTAATTTAGTTCATGTTTGTTTTTATTGATTTGAGGGTTTATATTTGGTTGGTTTTCATTGTAACTGAATTGAGCCTTTGTTTTAATGTCTCTTTATATTGTTGACTTTTATTGTAACGGAATTTGAGAACGCATCATGAAATTGTTGTTTATTCGTTTTATTTAAACTTAATTACATGTTTCTTTTAATTCAATATTGTCTTACTTATATCCAAAAAATTTTCAAATACTGGTGGTTAATGATTAATGGAAATGGTTTGGGGTATGACGTTGCACGGTATAGGTGCAATGTCAAGAGTTTGGACATCATAAGAAACAGAAGCATTTATGACCTTCATGGAGAAAGTGGTTGTTGCTGGTCACAGAGTTGATAATGGGCAATTCAAGCCTGATACTTTCCAAATTCTTGCTAGAATAATGATAGAGAAGTTTCCTAGTTGTGGCATTGAGAAGAGACATATACAGAATAAGCACAAGAGGTTGAAGGAAAAATATCAAACAACCTTTAACATGTTGAACTGCAGTGGGTTCGGTTGGAATGAAAGCAAGTAATGCGTTGAGGTTGACAGCAAGTAAATGCTGGACGAATGGATGAGGGTAAATGGTTTTCAGTATTAGTTGGTTCTTTCAATAATAATATGTTTATCATGCTGAAGTTTTCTGATTTTGTATTGCAGACACAACCCAACAAGTACTACACTCCTGGAAAGTCGTTCTCGCTTTTCCCTAGACTTGAGTTTATCTTTGGAAAAGACAGAGCCACTGGTGCTGGAGCTCAAGATGCTGCAGATGCTATTGCTCAGCTTGGGACCGATGAAACTAACGGTGATGCTCTAACACCTCCTGCTGGCCCATCAGATCCACCAGTCCGATCGGGCACTCCCGTTGCAACTGCTTCTATCCATTTCACTGGTTCTGTTGACTCTTCCAGCAACACAACAAGGCACCAAAAAAACAAAGGAAAAATGAAGATGAGGGATGTTGACATGTTCGACACCCTTACTATCTCATTTGATCAGGCCATTGACTGTAATAGAGAGAACGCAAAGATCATTGTTGATGCCATTGCGGGACAAAAAAATCCCAAGCTAGGTGAAGAGCTTGGGAATTTGGGGTTTTCCACTGCAGAAGTTGTTAGGACAGCAAGGATCTTCTCCAAAAATGCTCATGCTTGGAATCTTTTCTGGGTTTTAACTGGAGATCAAAAATAGGCTTATGTTAGGAGCTTCTTAGATGATGAAGTCTGACTTAATTTGTTAATCTTTTTATGACTTCATTGTAGCTTAACATGAAACCTATGTTGTGCATTGTCTTCAAATTGCCTATGTGATGTTGAATTATGATATGATTAAATGTTGACTATGTTTGTACACTTGTGAATCAGTGATGAATGATTGGTTTATTAACTATTTAATATTTGTAATTTTTGTTCGTATATGAATGATGAGTATATGATTTATTTTTAGGTACTGAACTATGGGCAAATACAACTTCTATGTGGTATTTGTTGGACGTCAAGTAGGTTTTTTTACAAATTGAGATGATGTTAAATTGGCAACTGAGGGCTTTTCTAATGCTAGATTCAAGGGGTTTTGGACTTTAGTTGAAGCAGAAAGTGCCTATGTCATAGATGTCAATAGGCATCCTACAAGTCGAAATGAAGAAATTGTTCTAACCGTCAATGAACCATCATCAAGACCGATTCAATTTTCACTTTCAGCAAATGAACAACAACATGAAGTTGCAACTTTGAAGAACAAAAATGGCATAGAGTCAAGGATTTTTACTCATTGCCATTAGAGTACTTTTGGGTATTATTATTAAGAACATTCTGAATAAAATATGAGGCTTCGATGTATCTTCAACCTATCATGTATTTAATTCCATGAAACCGTAGTGTTTTATTAAATTATGATGTATTAGAATTTCAAACTTGTGGGATTTTTTAAAACCTATTATGTAATTAATTCTATGAATGCTTAAATATTTTATTAAATTATTATGTACAAGCATATCTAAGATATTTTATTAAATTATTAAGTAAAAGCATATCTAACTTGTATGATTTTTTTACCTATTAAGTAATTAATTCAATGAATGCTAAGAATTTAATTTATCATATGTAAGTTAATTTGTATGGGTATATATTCCTTTTATCTTATTTTAATTTTTTATTTATTGTATATCAAATTAACTAATAATTCCAGCATAATATCTAGAGCTATAAATAACAAAATAAATTATGATAAAAATAACTTATATAATAGTTAAATACTAATATAAAGAGATAAATAATAATTTCCAAAAAATAAAAAATAAATAGAAAATATTAAACTATAACAAATTTTAGTACAATTAACCTTTTCTAATATTTGAAAAAATTATTAATAATTTTTATAAGCCCAAAGAAAAAATTTTATTTCATCATAATTAAAAATTTGCAAATGCACTTAAACAAATATTGATACAATTATAAAATAATCAATGAATTACATATTTCTAATCATATTATACTGTAGGGGCATTTTTGTCATAGATACTGTTTTTTTGTTATGTCCATTATAACCAAATACATTTCTGTCCTTCAAACGAAAACAAGTTTTCTGTTCTGTCCATCACAACTAAACAACTTACGGTCTTCAATTTTTATATTCCGTTTCCAAATTTTAGTTTCGTTCCGTCTCTACAATTGAAGACAGCAATTAAACGCAATGATTAGACTGCTTTTACTATTGCATCTACAATCTGGAATCTATATTCTCAAAAGGAAAAAAAAAAATATTCTGAACAGGGCCTAAAAGAAACATAGAAACAGTTCAACGAGAAGGCAAACTTTGGGCCTTTAGAGATACAAATTTGAGCATCAAAAAGCAAACATGGGCTTGCTCTTCCAATGTCTTGTGAGAAAAAGAAATAGCCCTTTTAACTCTGAATTTTGTCCCCCTCAAACTTGAACCTTTTTGAAAACCTATAAGCTAAAAGGTAAGGATACATTATAATATTTTCAATTAAGTATTGATTCTTAGAATTAGACATTAATAAATTAATTTCTAATATATCAAAATTTAACAATAATACTAAAATTTTAATAACATAAATAAACTCTCACAAAAATATTAATTATTAAAATGTATCTAAATAATAGCTGCTTTACTAAAACTATTAATATTTAATATTAGCTTACAAATTATAAGCATAACTAATTTTTGTGATTTGCGTATATAAAAATGACGTGGCAAAAGACATTTAAAGAGGGCATTAAATGAGACACCTGTTGTCCAACTACTTCTTGTACCTCTCCTATAATTTTTCCCGCGAACCCCGATCCTCCACTGTTTCACTGATTGTTACCAACGCCACCATATCTAGATACTTTACTTCAACAAGTAATATCACTGCCACATTCAATTACTCCCTACATCAATATCCCCTGTTATTATTATAAATTTAACTGCTCCTTATCTTCCCTATATCTATGGCCAATGACTCTGCTCTCAGGAACTCTCTCGTCTGGTTGGCCGCTGTTGTCTTCACTGTTTTCATTTGCACCCATTCTTTCAAGAAAATGGTTGTTACTTACATTCTAGGTATGCTCGGTATTGCTGGGATTCTCCTGCCTGATTGGGATTTTTTCGATAGAGATTACTCTCGCTGGGTCTATCCCGTTACCGAAGAAGAAAAACTCGCTCTCGCTCTCGCTCAGAGATCTGGACTTAGGTTTGTTTCTCCTCCCGCTTTCTTAATTTTCTCGTCTTTTGGGGTTTTCTATATCGTGGGTTTGATTTGAATTCTGGGTTGTGGTTTTATTTTCTTCAGTTTCTCGGATCTGTGCGGCTTTGTAGGAAGGAAATGAAATGAGACGGCTCTCCCATAAGTTTGGTCTGGAAATTTGTTAATTGATTTTACTATAAAACGATGGGATATGCTAATCACTCAATCTAAATGGCAATTTATTTTTTAAGTTTAGTTCAGTCCAGACCTAATTTTGAGAAGCTTTTCACCTACATAGTTTCCCTTCCAAGGGGAAACTAAGTCCATTCCTTTTCGAAGTCTGTTGCACTGAACTAACTTGCCGCAAATGAACTTTGAAATCTTCTGATCATCGAAACTGTGTCACACAGTTGCTTAATGTTGAGATATAAAGAGCTTCACTTTGATCCTATCAATATAGTTTTGTCTGAATTTGTGCCTTTAAAACTCAGTATGCAGGGGTTTCCTAATTAATGCCTCAATGCAATCTATCTGTGCAGGAATAGAATTTCTCCTCTTAGAGTGGTCGTTTACACCACTATTTACAGTTATGCTTTGTACAAGTGGTGGATTTTCATAACCTCATGAAGCAAACGAGCGTTAAGGCTGCAAGTGAGCTTCAAAGAAGTTGGCTGGAATTTTCTCATGCTCTTTTGGTTGGTATATGAGGATGGTGTCTCTGATAGTATTAGTGAAGAAGCTATTACTTTGTCAGTATTATCTTTGATGATCCTGAAAGTGCAAAAAATTGAACGACTTATGTATATGTAAAATACAGTAGTCAAAAGATGTGCTATAGTTAATGATCAAGTGTACTTAATTCTTTTCTCCTGTGAAATGAGTACACACTTATTCCTATTTCCGAGCATAAAAATAGTCAACTTATTTCGATATCTATATTTTTTTAATTAAATTATTTATATTTAATTCCTTGTGAAAAAGGAAAGACCAAACTTCACGACGCATCGTTTAATAGGCCTCGTGTAGGTTAGGTTGCGACGCATCGTTTAATAGGCCTCGTGTAGGTTTGTTTGCTATCTCTCTAGAGCTCTCCTTCCGTCAGTAGTCAGTTTCGTTTCCTTACCCTTTCAGCGTTTCCAGAAAATTTTCTCACCTAAAACCCTAAATTACAACGGGAGACGAAAGCGGCAATCATAACGATATCCAACGAAAAGGTAGCTTCGATCTTCCTTTTCCTTTCTTGTTCTTCATGAGTCTACTCTGCCATTTTTACCGTGTAATTTCGTCAAAGCACTTCTCCGTTTGCAAACTGTTTTATTAGACTATAAAAACGTTAATTACGTATCGTTGATTTTGAATTGGTATTTTTCTTGGGGTTGAAGAGAAGAAGATGAGGCTGCTAACCCACAACATGCTCTCGTCAAACATAAAGGGTGTCTCCAATGGCTTCCCTCTGCGTATAGAGGTAGAGAAAGTGATCGAAAAGCAAGTGGAGCTTAACCCGGACTTTCTGAAGAATATTTTTTCAAAGGTGGATTGGAAAGCCCTCGTCGAAGCAGCTCGAGCTATGGGATTTGCGGAACTTCCCGAAGAGGCTGATTTGTTAATGCTCGACTCCAGTGAGTTCCTCAGTAAATTTCACCACGCGCTGTTGGAACTTCATCTCGAGGAAGGAGCTTTGGTTTGCCCTGAGACTGGTCGCAAGTTTCCTGTTAATAAAGGCATTCCCAATATGCTCCTTCACGAAGACGAGGTTTAGCCTACATCCTTGTCGTTCTTGAGGTGCAGTGCATTTTTGTTGCTTAATTGTAGAAACTTGAGGTATAGAGGGTACGGAAATCGTTTGAAGACTTTTTAAGATTGTTCCTCGTGCCTTTAGATTGAATTCGTGGATCACTTTTTGCAGTGATGCCTCTTCTAAAGGCTGTGGTGTGGAATAACACAATGTTACGGTACCTTGTTGCTTACCTTTTCTGCTTTTGCCGTGATTATACGAATTCGTAAGCTAAAATCATGGCCTGCGACATCTTTTATCAATTGTATCATTGTTGTAAATTTTAGTATTGGGTAAAACAGAGAATTACATTTGAACCATCTTACCTAGAAAATCCCTGAAAAGGGTATACTAAACAATTTACCTGTATCATTTCATTCCTACTAAGATCTTGAAGAACTAACTAAATTTATATGGTACAAACAATCTCTCCAATTACCAGCATGAAGGTGAGTTGAAATAATTGAGCTACTGTGACACAACAATTAACTAGTGTCTATGATGCTTTCATTCCTGAGGTTTCATCAGGATCTTTCTTTCGCGGGGTTTCATCGGGAGGAGGAGGGACACCAAAAACCCAGTCCAAAACGTTGAGATATTTGGACCTGAACACTTCCCTCTCCTGAGCATAGCAATGCATAATTATAGCTGTTGATAAACTGAAAATCGCCACATCTGCTCTCTTAAATTTCTTGGACTGCGGTAAGTATCCGCTCTCAGCCATGCACGTAAAAAAACTCTCAATTGCCCGTGCAAGGCAATACAATGAAATCTCAATCCGCCTGCTCTTCTTCTCTATAGCCAAGGCTAGCCCAGTTGGAAACTGCAAAGATCAAGGAGTATTTGTTTCATAAACAACACAAAGCTATATTTCTCTACAATTAAATAAATGGTTCAAAGAAGATACCGTTCCAGTTGCCACCAAAGGAATACTGCACCTATTAACAAGTCTGAAGAGGAGACATGTCCACATCCTGCCAAGCATTTTAAAGCGTCTTCAGTGAGGAGGTCCTTTTTCTTGATAAACATTTATATTAGTGATAAGAAACAGGAACATATTAACGTGACAAGGACTTCCTCGTGTCAAGCACACAGAATAAGACGGAGGTCGGAACTAACCAAGCAGATGAGCAATATAAAGATAGAAACAAACTTGATCTTGCAGTACCAAGAAGCCCTTTTGCCAATATCGAGTAAGGCCTACAAAGAATATACAGGCAGGGAGCATCAATTTGGGGGTAAATATTGAGAGGCTATTTCGGAAACTTCATTGAAAGACCAACAAATTCATTTGTGATCGATGAACCTTACATAATCCCAAATGCATACCACCAAACGTGTCTACTTTGGGATTGTCGAACAGGAGAATTTACGTAGTTATGAATGAGGATAGTACCTTTTCAAGAGGCCCTGACGATGAACTATCAATGCAGGGATCAAATATACAGGCAGATATACTGGCAATGCTCTTTTATATGCTTCAACAAAAAAGGATAATACATGCGTACTGCATGGCTGTTTCCCATGTATGATCTGCACAAATAATACGAAGTTTGCAAAATTTGTTGAAATCACAGAACATTATATCAATTCAATATCTAGACAAGTAATGAAGCCATGGATAAGCACTGAAACATATTGCCAAATCTAAGAAAAATTAAGACATATGTAATATTTACAACTCCGAAGTTGGAAATGTGCTAACGACTTATCCCCAAATGGCTGATAGCTTTTACAGCTAGATACATGACGACACCGTCTTGAAAAATATGGTGTTTCCATTCCGTCCTCGTTTTGTTCCTAGTTTTAGAGACAACTTTCTCTCTTGGCATGTAGAATGTGGGACATTACCCTCTTATTTATTAATATATTCTTTTAACTTTTCAAAAAGAAAAAAAAAACTCCGAAGATCACAAAGATAAATCCTTGTAATCTTCAGGAAATGGTAACTATCATAAAGGACCGAGAAAAAAAAGGTCATCTTGAACCATTGGGTTTGACCAATTCTGACACTTTTGAAAGCAAAACTAAGATCAGTTTGAAAGAAAGGCAATATCAAGCATTTATCACTCTCAAGGACTTAAAAATTATAATTACATTTATTTTTACAAGGAATAGTAGATTTAGACTACCAGGAAAAAAAATCAAAGTTATCGTGATAATCTCATCAATGTTCAACCAATACAAAGTTTTGGAATGGCTTAAGCAAGTTTCCAGAGCATATTCAGAAATTTTGGGAAAAGCTTAAGAATATACTTTAAGGACGATACACTTTAACCACAAGATAAGTCTCTCATGATGTGCGTTCTCTCAATCATTCTTCCGCTTGCATGAACCATTTTCATCCAGGGGAAGAATACAAAACTTGTATTAATCTTGGAACAAGAATGAAATAACCTTCGCATAAAGTAGTTTATAAATAAAAGTCGAGGTGATTTTTATTTCCAATATCCATACACAAGTTGTTGACAGAAAAATCACAATCCAGAAACTAAGGATGACATGTGGAACTTGGAGAAATTTCATATTCAGCCTCATGAAAGGCTTATCCACACATGCGAAGAAGCAGAATGTCTATAACTTTTCATTAGAATGATCAGAAAAAAAATCAACCTTAGCATCTTTTCATTTATGCACATATATATCACCAAAAAAAGGCTTAGCAAAGTTTGAGCCATATTAACGTAGGGTATCCGCAATGGAAGATTAAAATGAAAGAATATACATAAAGAACCATTTATGTAGTAGATATGTGATCAATATCTAAAGGAAATTTTGAAGGGAAAAGAAATTATACCGGGCAGGGGATTTTCATTTCTGGATTGAGTTTAATATCAACACCTGTGGATTTGTAGTATTTCTCTATCGCCTTTAAACTTGTAAATGGTAAGCCACTTGCAAGCTCTTTCACACCTTGAAGTATGGAAAGATCCTTTCCACCATGTTTATTCAGAAAGGACTTGTATGACGGCGGCAAGCTCTCTTGTCTCAATATGTAAGCAGACCTGAGAAGAGCATGCTTTTAATTGAACTCTGTCTATATAAGAATTAAACCATCATGTGAAATTTAACAAATATATCAGCCAGGACCAAAGTCATTAGTTCCTTAATTTAAACACAAAACAAGACATTCTAGTATATATCAATCTTAACCTGCAAAAAAAAGAACAAAAGAAACAAAATTAGACTCCTATTTAAAACAAACTTTTATGCAGCTCCAGACAGTATATTTCAGATTTGAGCATCATAATCCGTAAGTAAAAGCAATTAGACACTGCAAGTGCAGAAGAAGTTCTAACCTTAAAAGAAAAAAAAAAAAAAGGAACAAGGCAAGCCTTCAGAATTAGATCAAAATTTAGCAGAACTAAGCCTGTCAAATATTGCTTCGCCAATTATAGTCAGATACTAGCCAATTGTTGTGAATTAACGGAAGTCAACATTTCAATCACGAAGCATCATAAAATTAAAATCGTTCAGCTTCAATCAAATCACTCATGCAGTCATGCCTATAACCTAAATAGTAGAAACCCGAACCTACCATCAGCATTAGCTATTAGTCATCAAAACCGGCAGTTATCCAAATGCTCAAGATAATGAGAATACCAATATCAACAACATCCTAAAACAAGCTGATGAAACAAACGTCAACCCCACCCCCGGACTTGGCTTGAGACAGAATGAGATACTCACAAGATTTGAGATGAGGAGAGACACATGAGAAATATGTCCCCATGCTTCCAAGTAAGAGGTTTGCAAATGTTACCAAACCGTTTGCTTTTAATTCCACATCGAGATGCTAAAACAGTAGCTCGCATAAGTATATATATGGCCAAGGTTGTATGTTGAGTGTTAGGGCCAGTAAGAAGCATAGACGGCCCGGCAATCAACCCTGCCAATAAAGCTCTCCATCTTGCAGTCCTGAAACCGCAATCATAACCGGCTAAATTCAAGATTATTTTTACGCAATATATCATAAGAACAATACTAAAAGTAATGGGAACTTTCATGATATAACAACTTGGGAATTTCGCTAAATTACCTACGGTGGCCGCCAAAGGAAGCTATAATTTCGTCGACAGAAACAAATGTGCCTGCGAAAGTCCCAAGGAAGAACCCGTATCTTAGAGTCTCTTTCACGGCTAAAGCGATAGCTTCACTATTCGTAAAGACTTCAACTTTCCTAATCCCAGCCACCAAAATCAATTCAACCCAACTTTAACCAATCAAAAGCATATAAAGGGACAAATACATGAAGACCAAAACAAGACTCACCGCGATGAGGATGATCTGGAGCGACGCAGCCTGGCGAGAATTGAAAACAGCGCGAGGCCACCTTTAAGACCAGCACCAATTGAGAACCCTTTCAAAGACGCAGTAATAATTCTCCGAAGCTTGTCGGAGTCGTTCAACGGAAGCGAATGAAGATCAACTCCTAATAGAGAAGAATAAGAAGAAACCGACGGGCACGGTGATGAATCGGAGTTGGAGCAATGCGTAACGCTGAGAGATCTGTTATCGAGGCCAGCACTCACGCCGGAAACGCGCGTCCCACCATTGGGTGCAGAGGCGGCTCTGACGACAGGCGGAGGCATGGCTGCGAAAAGGGTTAGTGCGAGGCAGAAGCCAAGTGTACGGAGAAAAGGTGAAGGAGAGGTGGTGGGAATGGCATTTGAAAGACTGTAGGCGTTTTGCTTCGCAGTTATCGAAGGACCAGTGGACTAGGAACACGTGTGGGGTTGTTACTTTGAGTGTGTTTGTTTTCACCACTTGGGACAATACGCAAAAATTTAATTTAAAGAATAAGAACGACGACGAAGGTATTTTGGTTATTTACGAATGTTTCCAAATTTTGATGTTGTCCAATCCAGTGTCGAGTAATAAATAAGAAGGGCTGCCAATTTGAAAGATAGGCAACCTGGAGCATGCCCCAAGCACGGAAAACTGTAATTTAAGTGGCACCGCCCAGTCCTAGTCCTACCTATATTCTAACAAGCAGGCCTAACGGCTTTTTTGTCTTGCCTTTGATTGCTTGTGCCTTTTGAATAACTTTAAAGTTTTTTTTTTTTTGGGTAGGGGAGAAAATGAGCAAGAGAGGATCAGCGCCTCAGAAAGCAAAAAGCTTCACCGCTGTTGAGTTTTTGGCTCATTTGTTGTCCCATATTGGTTGGGGACAATAAGTGAGGAAAGACTCTTGACTATATAAGG
>JANZXR010000105.1:60438-74636 GCA_027575705.1 Erythroxylum echinodendron | reverse complement strand
TAAATTTCTTGTGTTGTTATTGTTTCTCTATTTTCTGCTATTTTTTACTATAAAATATCCTTGGGTGTGGGTTTGGGTGGTGTAAATTCCCAACAACCGCTTCGAGAGAATCTAATATCCACGGTTTCACAGCGGAATCAAACCATGGTAGATAGCATATAGTCCAATCACCAAGTTTGTCACAATACCTATAAAATCAAAAAAACCTACCAACTAACAACCATATTCATCTCGAACTAATCTACCAAGTCTTACAAGGCCAGGATTGCTAAGAGAGCTACCATTCACGTTGAGCTTAAGAAAACTTTGTGGCGGGAAAGACCAAGAAATTCATCGCATAGTAGTCTCGTTATCCTCACCTTCCTGACAGAAAGCAAGCTTGTATTCACTGAAAAGTTTTTTATGCCACTCATGTTGCCTACAAATAGGTACAGTCTCTTGATTGATCACTTCTCGGTTCCTAGGACACTAAATAATCCACAAGCCAGTAACAAATTCTATAACATCGTCATGGGATAGATTATCATCAAGTGCATAGTTATTAATCCACTCATTTAAATCGACAACAAAGAAAGATTCAGAGATAATTGGGATGATATGTCTCCAAGTCTGAGATGCCCAGATGTAATCCCTCAGTGCATGAGCTGTAGTTTTCTGGCCTTTTCCACATCGAACACACATGGGGGAATTAGTCATATTACATTCATATTTGAGAAGATTTGTAGGAAGACGATCCCATCGAATTTGCCAAATAACAAAACGAAAATTTTGCAGTAGATTCAGCCTCCAAATCTTGCGCCATTTCTTCTAAGAATCAATAGGGTAAGGAAGCCGAATGATGAACTCATATCCGGATTGAACATAATAAGATCCCAAGGTGGTTTCCCCCCATATTAAGCAATCAATGGTAACCACAGAATAAACAACCGGGGTAGCATAAATCTGTAGCCTAATATCATCCGAGATATGGGTATTGACTACCGCAAGGTCCCATTGCCGACTAGGAACAATTAGATCACAAACTTTCAAGTCTCGATCTTGAGGAGAGATAGCTGGTAATAAATAAAATAAAGGATAATCGCCCAACCAACGATCAAACCATAAAGAAATATGCTCATCAGAGCCTACTTGCCATGAGAAACCATCACGAAGAAAAGGAGTAGACTTCTGGATAGCTTGCTAACAAGGAGAAGCATTAGGAGACAAATAATGGTATTGGCAGCTGTAAAACATGAACGGCCACATTAACTTCCAACAGTTATGTTTGTCCTAATATAAAATAAAGAATCGCATTAGTTGCAATAATGAGAAGAAAAATGTTAAGCAAAAACCATCAAGACTTTGAGAATTTGTGGAGTGAGTTAATCGGTGACTCTAGTAGCCAACCGTAAAACGAAGACTAGCAATCAGCAAATTGATCCTAACACTTCTGTATAAAGGTTAGTCCTTTTTATATTATTCTACAGTGGTATCAGAGCCGAATTGCATGTTTCTAGTCTCGTTTTTATAAGAAGATTAGTATGTGTAATTAATCTATTTTATTGAAATTTTTCTCTCTCTGAATATATGTTATGCTTGTATTTTTTTTTCTCTGCCTGCTTTTGTTCTCTCGATGATCGGTGCTGCCTAAAACTCAAATGATTTAATCTGGTTTATGAACCAACTAAGGCCCTCGCTATTTCTGCCTAAGTGACGAATACAACAACAATAACCCAAAACAAACCCCAACCAGATGGGTAAAAGAAAAAGACGAAAGAAAGTTTTTAGGCTTACCAATCAGAACCTCCTCGGAGCCGTCGCTGAAGCTTTAATCTTCTTCCTTTGCCTTTCTTCGTTGCTGATCTATGTGATTCCGGCAAAGAAAACCAACAAAAATCTCAATTGGAGGAGCATATGGGTCATGCTCCGTCACTGAGAGGTGCGTTAGGTGCAAGACCAAAATTGGTCAGTTCGTCAAAAGCCAATCTACTCCTTTGTGGTGGTGATTTTGCCATGGAAGCTTTCTTTAAGGGCGGCGACATGGTAGCGGTTAACATCGTATGGGTTTTTCAATTTTTGGGGCACCTGAAGGACAAAGAAGTTTGGGAGATAAATTTCAAGTCTTGGTGGCCATAGCCAACTGAGAACCGAATTTAAGACATATTTTGGAGGCAATGAAAGAGATATAGAGTTGCAGAGGACGGCAGTCATGGCGAGAGCAGAGTAGGAGAGAGAAACTTTCAAAGCTTTTAAGTTAAAAGAACAATTGAGAGTTTTCAAGAATGAGTACGAGAGTTTTATTTTTTTTAATAAAACAATTGCTAATGTCAATTAAAAGAGAGAGCCCGTGAGAGTTAGAATGAAGTTTTTGAGAGGTTTTTAAGAAACCAATAGCCAATTTATAGAGAAAGATAGCGTGGGCTGTGATAACATGGGCTTATGCATAAAAGTAACATTTTAATCTTTTGCTTGCTTATTATTTCACAAAAATTAAAGATTAATTTGTTTAATTATACAAACAAGTTTTGCTATGTGAATATTTTTTTGTCATATAATTTGCATGAGTTAAATTGTTATAAATTCATGAACGTGTTTTCATATAATATAATTTGAAATATTCCATAAATATGTTTTATGGGTAATTTTGTATTATATTTAAAAAATATAATATAAATGAGTTTTATATAATTTTGTATGTAAATTTTGTTTTATATGTATTACGTTTTTTATTATAAATTAATTTTAAATATAAAGATTTTTTGGCATTTTTGTGATATGTTAAATTAAAATAGGTTAATTAAATTATAGAAATCCCTAATTCATTTTTTGTATGAGATGATTATGAGTTTAGCGAAATTTTCGATCATACGGTGTGAAATGTAGATTTTTTGATAATTTAATTAATAGAAATGTGTCTCACGTCATTTTTATATATACTTGTAGATATGACAACTAAAACTATAATCGGTGATTTATCTGCCAATGAAAAATTGGATGGGTCCAATTATGATATGTCACAAAGGAAGATTTAGTATCTTCTAAATGAACGAGAATTACTCGAATATTTGACCACAATAATGACTGCGTCTTCTTTATTAGACAAAGACGGAAAATATATTGATACTGCTAGTAAGCAATATCAAGCATCCTTAAAGGCTTATGGAGATTGGTCCAAAAAAGATCGTAAGGCATGTTATACTATGTTGTATTTCATGCATGACGATCTAATTAGAGAATTTGAGGATTTTCCTACTGCTAAGGATATGTGGGACAAGCTTAAGATCACGTTTGGTCAAACATCTGCAACAAGACTTTGTGCCTTACACTTCAAATGGATGAATTATGAGATTAATACGACTCGTACTATAGCTGAACATTTACGAACCATGAGTGTTATGGTTCGTGATCTTAAGGCAGCTGAGCGGGCTATCTCTGAAGAAGAACAAGTCCTGAATGTGATTCGGGCTCTTCCAGATCATACTGAGCACTGGAAGAATGTGAAACTTGTTTTGACACACAATGAGAATGTCAAAACTTTTGCAGAGATAACAAGGCACCTCGAAATGGAAGAGGATCGCTTAAAAGCATCTGACTCTTCCAATGTGGCTTTTGTTGCTAAAGGGAATAGCCCAAAAGGCAACAATGGCAATCGAGGTAAGAGAAAAGGTTCGCGGCCTCCTCAAAGGAATGGACCAAAAGGTCATATTGCCAAGAAGCAAAAGGCTAAGGGCAAAGGAGAGAAAAACATAGCATGTGTGACGTGCTATAATTGTGGAAAGAAAGGTCATTTTGCTTGGGATTGTCTTGAACTTAAGAAGGCACCTTTCTTATTCATTACTCCTGAGTTATATGTTTGTTCTCATGCATTAGTTGCTAATTATATTCCTAATTGGATTGTAGATACAGGAGCAAGCAAGCACATAGTTCGGGATCGAGCTAGCTATGTGGAATTTCATCAGTATCCGGTGAGTTTACAAACTGTCGTGTTAGGAAATAGCAGTGAAGAAGATGTCCTAGGAATAGGGACATATAAGCTCAAGTTACGTGGAGGAAATACTTTGCTTTTCCATGATACTCTCTATGCACCTGGGGTGCGATATTGTCTTGTGTATCTTATAACTTTAATGAAATCAGGATTCATTTTTAGTTTTAGTCAGTATGGATTGGATATTATGTATAATGGCAATTTTTTTGCCATGCTACATTGAAAAATGATTTTCTAATTCTTGATTTGGATGCACATTATGATAATTCGTCATTTGTGTATGTTTCATATTTTGATCCTAATTCTGAATTTGTTAAATGACATGCTAGACTTGGTCACATTGGCCAAGATAGATTGAGTAGGCTAGCTAAGGAAGGTCTTTTAGACTGACTCACTAGGATTAAGTTACCTAGATGTGAGTCATGTTTAGCTGGTAAGGCCACTGCGAAACCTTTCGGTAAGGCTTCAAGGATGTCTAAACCTCTAGAGCTTATTCACTCTGATATTTGTGGACCTATGAATGTTAAGGCAAGGCATGGAGTTATCTATTTTCTCACTTGAATAGATGATTATTCTCGCTATGGGTATGTGTACCTTTTAGCTCATTGTTATGAAGAGCCTGATGTGTTCATAAGTTTTGTGACTGAAGTTGAGACACAATTCAAAAGAAAAGTTAAAGCTCTTTAGACCAATCGTGGTCGAGAATATCTATCTGATATGTTCAAAGAATTTTGTGAGAAAAAAGGTATAATAAGACAACTAATAATTCCTCGAACTCCACAACAAAATAGTGTTGCGAAGCGTAGGAATCGAACATTGCTTGACATGGTCAGGTTAATGATGGCACACGCTAGTCTTCCAATTAGTTTTGAGGAGATGCGTTGCTCACGGTAACTTATATACTTAACCGTGTGCCAAGTAAAAGTTTACCTGCCACTCCATATGAGTTATGGAATGATAGAAAGCCCTCTTTGGATTATTTGTGCCCATGGAGATTGGCTGGTTATGTATACAACCCGACTCATAAATAAGGGAAACTTGGTCTAAGAGCCATAAAAATGGTGTTTATAAGATACCCCAAACATTCTAAAGGGTATGTTATGTTTGGTGAGCACCCGAATGGTGCAATGACGGAAATTGATTCCCACAATGTGGAGTTTCTTGAGGATGAGTTTCCAAGCATAGGTGAAATAAAAAAGGACCTAGAGTTATATGAGTTGCAGCAAGATAATCTCGATGAGGGGGAGAATTTTGTTACTCGCTAAGTCCAGGTCACCGAGATTTTTTTTTCCCCAGAGAACCAAAATAAGAATGAGATTCATCTTCAATCTCTAAGCCCAAAACCTATGGATAGGCTACATGTCCATAATCTCACATCTCAGGGGGATAGTGGGAGTGATTCTCAACATGATCAGGACCCCACATCTCTAAGAGATAGAGGGAGAGATTCTGAATCAGGGAAGACAAATGTAGGTCCTAGACTCTAAAGAAGTGAGCGTCGAAGAATTCCTCGACGATATTTTCAAATCAAAGAGGAAATATTCCTTTTTACTCCTTTGGAAATAGAGGAACCAACTTCTTTTCAAGATGCTGTTGATTCACCAAACCACACAGAGTGGATAGATGCCATGAGGGATGAAATGGACTCAATGACAAGAAATCAGGTTTGGGAACTAGTTGATCTGCCGCCCCAACGAAAGTCAATTAGAAACAAGTGGGTTTTTAAGATAAAACATCAGACGGATGGAACGATCGACAAGTTCAAGGCCCGTTTGGTAGCGAAAGGCTATATCCAAATAGAGGGTATAGACTATGAAGAGACATTTTCTCCTGTGGTAAGATTTGCCTCTATTCACTTACTACTGGCTCTGGTTGCCCATTTGGACTTGAAATTGCTCTAAATGGATGTAAAGATTGTTTTCCTCAAAGGTAACCTTGAGGAAGAGATTTATATTAATCAACCTATTAGTTTTGTATCAAAAGGTCAAGAAGACAAAGTATATGGTCTCAAACAGTCTTCCAGATCATGGTATTTCAGATTCCATGAAGCCATTACTTCTTTTGACTTAGTCATGGTTTCAGAAGACTATTGTGTGTATGTCAAGAGAACAACAAGTGGAATTATGTTTCTCACTTTGTATGTTGATGACATATTACTAGTCGGCAATAATATGGAGATGCTCAAAACTAATAAATAGTGATTATCCTCTATGTTTGATATGAAGGACATGGGTGAAACTAGGTATGTCCTAGGTGTGGAAATAACTCGAAATCGTCTCAAGAAGCTTCTTGGTTTAAGTCAGGAAGCATATATTAATAAAATTTTGGAACTTTTCGAATGCATTATTCCAAACCCGTTGATACTCCAGTTGAAAAGATTCTAACCTTGAGTCTTTATCAATGCCCTAAAACAGATAAGGAAAAAAAATGAGTAATGTTCCCTATACTAGTGCCGTAGGAAGCTTAATGTATGCTATGTTGTGTACACGGCCTGAAATTTGCTTTGCAGTTAGTTTGGTAAGTCGTTACCAAAGCAACCTAGGACCTGCTCATTGGCAAGCAGTCAAAAGAATTTTTTGCTACCTTCGTGGTACTTCAAACCTTGTCCTTTACTATCAAGGCGGGGATCTAAGGTTAAGAGGATATTCAGATGCCGACTGGGGTGGTGACCCAGATGAGTCTAGGTCAACTTCAGGGTATATCCTCACTTTGGGAGGCATATGGTTGAGAAGTTTTCTTGAGGATCTTAATCTTACTCCTAAAGTTAATGATCCTGTTGAAATGTTATGTCACAACACTGCTGCTATACAGTTTGCTAAAGATTCGAAGTTTCATAGAAAATCTAAGCATATCAAAAGGCATTATCATTTTGTAAGAGACGTCATAAAAAATAAAGAGGTTTCCATAAAGTATATACCTACTAACAAGATGGTAGCTGATCCTTTAACTAAACCTATTCCTCGAGATTTGGTTAAGGCTCATGTGATGAGTTTAGGTTTACGTAGGGTTTAGATTTTCATTGAATTGTATCTTGTTGTATATTGGTCGTGTTTTAATCGAAATGAGCATTTGTTTCATAAATTTTTTTCTCCAATGTTCATTGGTATGCAATTACATATAAGACACATTGTAATGTCACCAAGCTTCTGATTGACCTTGTCACACAGGTAATTGCCCTAACGCTTGAGTAACGTGTGGGATGAGACTTCATAATATTAATATTGAGTGTATGTAATATTGTATTATCTTCATACTTATGTAGTATGTATGATAAAATTTTTATTTTTTATTTCTATAGTCGCCTTAGTAAGTCCAAGATGAGACGCTGATGAGTCGGATGTGCAAACTTCGTATTTCACATTAAAGCCGTAAAAACCAAATCTTGAGTGTCAAGATTAGCATTACGTATGTTAATCTAGTGACTCAGATTAGTTTTTCAGTAAAGCTAGATTCATGATTTGTATGGCATAGAAGAGTGACATTCCTAGCTTAGTGGAAGCTATACTATGACACACATTTCATATTGTGTGTGTTATATAACGACCTACTTGTGGAGTGACAGTTAAATCCCTTTCTTTGTCACTGTGTGATCTCATAGACTTTAGTGTCTAATCGAATGAAACCCTTCGATTTAGAACTATGATATGAAGTCAAAGCTTGGTGTTGCTACTTTAGTATGTTTTTCCAAAAGCTAAGATGTATACAGTCCAATGGAGCACATTAGGAAAGCAATTAAGCTAAAATGGATTATTATGAGTTTCTAAAGAAGAATCTTTTCCTTCATCACAATATCAGCTTGGGTAATTACATTTGGTGTATAATCATATGATATATCTATGAGTATAAAGGGACAGTGTATGCGTTAGTGATGTTTTAGATGATTTGGGGTATCATGAATATGTGAAAGTGTTATTTTAGTTAGATGGTGACTTAATATAACACTATTGGTACTTTAATGGTCGCACGCCCCATTCTCAGTATGACATGTGAAATTTTAGAGGGACGATGTAACTAGTGGCTTATGTGGCCGAGTGGGAGTTGTTGGCAGTTGCAAAACATGAATGGTTACATTAACTTCCAACAGTTATGTTTGTCCTAATATAAAATGAAGAATCGCATTAGTTGCAATAATGAGAAGAAACACGTTAAACAAAAACCATCAAGGCTTTGAGAGTTTGGGTAGTGAGTTAATCGGTGACTCTAGTAGCCAACCGTAAAACGAAGACTAGCAATCAGCAAATTGATCCTAACGCTTCCGTACAAAGATTAAGTCCTTTTTATATTATTCTACAAACGGCATCTTAAAATGTGCTGATCACGAAGATAGTTAGCTTGAAAAATTGAGACCCATGGCTTATCCTCACGCGATACTAAGGACCATAGAAGCTTTCCAAGCATAGCAATGTTATTACCTCGAGCCATGCGAAGTCCCAAACCACCAACACTCTTCGGGATACATACAGATTCCCAATTAAGTAGATGAATGCCTTTCGCTTCTCCTGAAGAATGCCATAAGAAATCCCAGCACGTTTTATCAATGGTGACGCAAACTCCTGTTGGAACCTAGGAAGTTTGCATAGAGTATAATGGAATAATGGACAAAGTGGATTGGACCAAGGTGTGTCTTCCAGCCCAATTAAGCAGTTTGGCTTTCCACCCTTGTAAACAAGACTGAACTTTGTCTAAAATATGCTTAAAAGCCAATTTTTTGTGCACGCCATGCAAAGGCACCCCAAGCTAAGAGCCTAGATCCAGAGTAAAAGTAAACTTCAACTGCCTTTTCAAATATTCCCTATGTCCAAGTGATACGAACGGTGAAAGATACACTTCAGAATTCGTATCATTGATCGCCATTCCTGAGTGTAAATAGAATTGTAGGATTGTTCGTGAGACATTTCTCGTGCTTTGTGTGGAAGTGTGGGTGAACAGAAGGACGTCATCCGCAAAGAGCAAATGAGAAATTGGAAGGCTATAGCATGAAAGTTTAATCGGTTTCCATTGTTTGGACTCCACCTTGTTGGCTATAAGTAGTGAGAGCTTCTCCATACAAAGAACAAAAAGAGATGGAGATAAAGGATCCCCATGGCATAGTCCCCTCTTAGGAGCAAAAGCTAGCACCCGAGAACCATTCCAAATAATAGACAAGCACGAGCTTGTGACGCATGACATGATAAGAGATAATATTAAAGGAGGGAACCCAAACTCAATAAGAGTTTGACTGAGAAATCTCCAATCTACCCTATCATAAGTCTTTGCTAAATCAATCTTCATGGTGGGACAGCCGTCCCGTTTCTTCGATTTGTGAATATCATGAATCAACTCCCTAGCGAAGATAATATGTTCAGAAGTAGTACGCCCAGAATGAAGGCTCCTTATAGGGGACTGATAAGAGAACTCAGAAAGGGACGGAGGCGTTAAGACTTAACAATCGACCGTTAAGCGGAGTCTTTGAAGTTACCTTGTGCTTGTGTTGTATGTGTTTGTAGTTATTATAAAGTAGGCAAAGTAGATTGATTTATATCTAGACGGGTCAAAACTTCGAATTAGAATATTCGGATACCTATTCCTGTAGTTTGAGACTTGTACATTTTAAGTAAGATTATTTATTAAATTAAAGTTTTCAGATAATGTAATATAATCCCTGTTTTTTTATGATACTGTTTCAATACGAGGGGATATTAAAAATTAATACGGAATGATCCAATTGTTCTCACTTGTGTTAAAAAAAAAGAAAGAAAGAAAGACGGATCCATGAATCTTCCCTATTTGAAATGGGGTACCTCCATCAAAATAAGCATAAACTTATGGGTTCTTACGTATTCGAAGCCTTACCAATATAATGACAACGATCACATTAAGTTACTAACAAGTTCCATTTCAATTCAACTTCATTCTCAATGGCATAAATAAATCATCATCATTAGCAAGGGTACGTAGTATTGATTGCTTTGGCAAAGGTATGTAGAATTGATTACTTTTGGGAAGGGTATATAAATTGAAAATCGAAATAAAACAGAAAAAGGAAAAGCCAACTTTTCTTTTCCTTTTTTCTCACTGAAGGCATATTTGTACCCACCTTAGCGATAGGATGGACCAACTAGCTCCGATCTATTTTGGTTCCGTTAACATAAATATGCGTATTTAAGAGGTTGGTCTTCCTTATGCAAGGTTGGGGTTTGACTCCTGCTTGTGTATGAAGCAGTGTTAAATAACTGTTAAGCTGCCCCTCGGGATCCCACACAGCATGAGTGGGGAAAAATCTGGGCGTAGTAATGATTTAAAGATGTCACCGACAATTCGGGCCCATCAGATCCCCTCGGAGGTTAACCCAAGAAAAATAAATAAATAAACTTATTGGCATTGCTGTTGTCTGCAAGAAAATGAAAAGCGGCCAACATAAGCCACTGCACGACTCTTCCTTTCTTTTTGGCCACTAATAACCAGTAGAATGGAAGGAAAGATTGGACAATGAAGAGAACCCTAGTAAAGGAATAAGCTATAGGTCAAATGGAATTGGACCAACCAACCACGAAGAAAACAGAGATTTTTTACTTCACTCTTCCTTTTCTCCGTGCAAAAGTGCAGCTATCAAGTGTAAATGACTACCTTTACCATTCTGATTTCTATCCTCCCTGGTATTTGAGTCACTATACAAAACTCCTACTGCAATTCTGCAGAAGACTTGGTTGTCTCTGATCATGCCACTTTAAGAACAATCTTCATAAATTCGTAAACAAAGTAACTTATTGAAGCCGAAGGAAGTACCTGAATATATACAAAAGGTGATGTCAGAGAAGAGAAATAGATCATCGTTACAATTCTAGAACGGAAGTAGAAAGTCTTAGAAATCACATAGTACATAATACCCCACGTGGTATGGCACAGCAGTAATTTGAGAATGCAGTACTAAAACCAAGCTATTAATAAGCATATTTGTCCCAGCAGGTGCAAGACACTGATCTATAATGGATTGGGTGAATACGATCAAAGCATCTAAATCATGATCATAATCCTGATCAAATATGTAGTGACATGCTCCATAGCAGATTTCATACGTTAGTCCACAACAAACATGCTTTTCATCTACATACCTGCAGTAAGCTGGGAATTAGTCCTGCGTAAAGGGCTGGAATTCCACCCTGCTCAACAATCTTGATAAAGGTAGCAAATGCACTCATTTTAGTGGCCCGGACTTGCAATTGAAGCTGCCTTCTCACAACTTCAAATGGGTATGTAGCAGCTTCAGCACAAGCACCAGCAACAGCACCATAAAGCAATGTCCTAACTGGTCCCAACTCTAGCTGGTCGAAAGCATTCAACTCATGCCCATATTGGTTCATATTTTGAATTCTTTTCCTACCTTCGGGTGAATGTAGATATGCGGTTTTTAGGATATCATATACACCATAGAAAACTGCTCCTGAAGGTGCCATACTAATAAGAGAAGGTACCAACCCCTTGTAAAGGGAAAAGAATCCTTCAGTTTGAATCATATGATGGAAAGCACCAATAACACCGCCCAAAGCTTCCCCCCCAAGGGCCACCATCTTTGTTCTGATCTGAAATGAAGTTATTATATTTTATCCTTTCAGAAATACACTAAAGAAGCTCTCAATACCCAAAAGGCTAAAAAATTGGTTAAATGTCTTCAAGGTGAGCAGAATGCATAGTACATGTTTTTTATTTCCAAGGAGGAAAAAGGTTCAATAAGACCTCCAAATTAGAAACTTTGCACATCCAAGAGACCTGACTCCCCATTTTCCCACAGATTGTCTTAGAGTCAACCAGATATCTTTCTCTATTACAAGGATACCCTGATAAAGACTCTTTATCTTATGTACTAATAACCATAGGGAAGATTATAGGAAAACCTACGAAACATAATTGCTAAGGTCTCATGCTGCAAAAAACCATGCATATATTGGAAGCAAGAATTGGACAACCCGATACAAGAAAGAAAGCCCATTTGGGTATGGCAAGTGTAGAATTGAAGCACTGTATACTTAATACAGAACAGCTATATACAATCAGGTTTTGTCACACATTGCTTTTATCAGGTATAGATATATAAAGGAACATAGGTGAAGTTTCAACATACTGTGTCTAGTGGTAAACATAGAACCGTAGCCGTAATGCCAGCTGCTGCACCAGCAATAAACCGCTCGAAATTGGTGGTTTCTTCATTTCCAGAGAATCTTAGCAACTGCTTCCTGTATGTATCGTATGCACAAAAATTAACTGCTTTAAATGGAGCAGTGCGGAGAATGTTGACAAAGTTCCCCTTCCAAAAGCCTTTCACGCCTTGAGTAGTTGCAATCCTCTTAACAAGCTCGAATATATTCCTTTGTTCTCCACGAACTATATATTCCAGCTTTAATCTCTCAAGAGGAGCAACAAAAGTTCTGCCGCAAATAAATTTGTTCAGTCAAGCACAAAAGCATGTCCATGATCCTACCACACATGATTGTCCTCATAAAACTTTCACTGCCAGCATATATCAAAGAATCAAGAAGTTCTATTTATTGACTACAAAAACTTTGGAACTCATTTAGCAATGGACACCAAACCCCTCTTACTATCATCAAAAGCAAGTGACATTAAATCTTCAGGAAAATCCAATACCTTGACACCATGGCAGCGATAGCTCCAGCCCACAGATGTTTTGTGGTGTTCATAGCACCGCTGCGTCCTCGCACCCTAACCCTCCATTTCTCTCTCCCCTTCGTAATGGAATTACCTTCTTCCACCACGGAGCTACAAACAACTCCGTTCTGTGCCACACAAGCTCTCTGTTCTCGTTCAATTCCGTCGCTTGTCAAACTCATCGACAGAAAAATCACATTAACACCGTTCCTCCCTGTCCCCCTTAAAACTGGGGATTTACGGGAAGAAACCGAACTTGAATCACTGACTGAACAACCTCTAGAAGAAACGTGCCTCATAAAGGAAGATGAGACAATGGGCTCCAGAAATATGCCACCGCAAGTGAATGAACTCGAATCGAATGAAAATGGAAAGATGGGTTGGAGCTCTGGAGGTGAATTTCTCGACCAAAACTCGGATCCTGGCATTGTAAGCGCGTGGGAACTGGAGCAACCAGGAAGATTATTCTCACTCTTAGATTTGGAACTTGAATGACAGGAAGTTCGAGTGAGAATTGCGGGATTCATAAAAAAATGGGGGATTCTGGTTCAGTGCGAGCTTTACTTCCATAGGACAATTACAGAGGGAATGTTGGAAGAAGTTTTACTTTGGCTATTTGGCTGGAAAGCGAATTACAGTGATTTTAGAATTTGATTTTTTAAAAAATAAATTTATATAAAATAAAAATATTTATATATTTAGATATTTATAAAAATTTTAATAGAAAAATTGAATGAATTCATATTATAGTATTTAGTATGTATCAGTATTTTATAGAATGTAATGTAATTTTGTCTTGTGTTTTTAATTATATCCTTATAAAACGAATAAAAATTGAACAGGTAAATAATGTTAATTTGTAATATAAATTATTGTGAGTGGTAGGCCCGATAAAGATGCGCAAAATTCACAAACGGTAAAGTGCAAAAAATTAATTGGCACAAGATATGGTATCCTTGTTTAGATATCTGAAGATATCCTACGTCAGTGGGGCCTTGCCAATGTTCAATGTTTTCATTAAAAGATTATGAACGAATACAAGAAGATATGATTGCTTCTAGTATCCCAAGTAGTATACTACTAACTTTATTGCTGTCAAGACTGCCT
Source organism: Erythroxylum echinodendron (assembly GCA_027575705.1). Classification (NCBI taxonomy): domain Eukaryota; kingdom Viridiplantae; phylum Streptophyta; class Magnoliopsida; order Malpighiales; family Erythroxylaceae; genus Erythroxylum; species Erythroxylum echinodendron. The sequence goes on along the minus strand of JANZXR010000105.1, from coordinate 60,922 downwards.
TATACACAAAAGGCAGGTTAGCTTCTCACAACTCTCTAACCACGTCTCACACAAAAAGCCTAACACCCAGAAGGCTAATTTTAAAACTTTCTTCTCACAAATCTGAACCGCCTCACATAGATAGCGGAAAGCCTAACATATAGAAGGCTGAAAACACAAAACTCAACTCAAAAAGACGTTCACACCTCTCAGTTCTTGTCTCTCTATCTTCTTCCCTCTTCTCTGCTGCAGTGTCTTCTCCTTTTATGTAGCTAGGTGATAGAGTCCTTATTCACTTCTGCATGGATAGGAAATCTCAGAAGATATGAATTTCCTGTTCTGTGAATTTCTTAATAATTTTGGAATCTGGATATGAGTACGATTGTTTAGTGTCCTTGATATCACAGCTTGGGAAAATAGGTGTTTTTAATCTGGATATGAGTACGATTGTTTAGTTTCCTTGATATCACAGCTTGGGAAAATAGGTGTTTTGTCAAAAAATGCC
>JANZXR010000105.1:30083-55269 GCA_027575705.1 Erythroxylum echinodendron | reverse complement strand
TAATTAAAATTATATGATCACTAACATTATCTTAAGGCATTAAATCAAAGCTCTAACATTTGCATCAAGTAATAAATCATGCAAATAAGCACATAATAATGCACAATTTATTTAACTTAATTTTTGCATATATAATAATTTCAAGTACTTTGCATTTATAATCATCATAAATTTATACATACAAAAATATTGCACAAATTATTTCAAGTACTTTGTATGTATATTCATCATAAATTTATACATACAAAAATATTGAACAAATTATTTCAAGTACTTTGCATGTATAATACTCATAAATTTATACATACAAAATTAATGTACACAATATTTCATTTGATTTACATGTAATTTATGCAAACAAGAAATAAAATGCATATGATAATGTGTAAAACAAAAATCAACATACATAATGAAAAATTAATATTGTTCACAAAATATTAACTTTTAATACCCAAAATGATTTTATCATTAAAATCATAACATAATGGGTTAGGTCCTAATTAACCCAATTAATTATTAATATTAACATAATTAATATTAATAAAATAAAAAAAATGCAGTCGTCTTCAACCTCCAGCCGGGTCAGGTGTGACCCAACTGGAAAGGGACGTAGAAGACACCAAATTACGTACAGATTCTGCCAGTGGGATGAGGGCAACCGGGAGACGAGCACCAGACGTCTAGAAACCGACCATGCATCAGTCGAAAAATTGCAAAATACCAACGTCAAAAAATCACGCACGTCCGTCGTTATCCCTCCTCTCCAATGTTCCAAAAACGGCTTGGAGCTTCATGGAGTGCCCAAAGGACGACTCTCCAGTCCATAACACGTCAAAAACGCGTCAAAAACAGTCATCACTCTCAACTCATAGTTGCGACAGAAAAATCGCAAAACAGAGTAAAACAGAGGGAATTGTTTTCGGTGATTTCTAGGGCAAGACAGAGGCAGCAGCAAGGCTCTGATACCAAATTAAATCATGCCATAATAAAACAGCACCTCAAGCATGATTTTATACATGAAAAATTTCACGTAAAATACATGCATAAGCAACGGAAGTGTAATAAAACTACGGGATACCTCCAGCCATTGTCTTTCCACTGAAGATTTGCAAGAACTTGGAGAAGTTTGGAACTTCTATCCTCCGCCTGAGCTCAACCGATGGTGTGATGTTCTAAAATGCTTAGTGAGGATAGGGACCGAAACTGAGATGATTATATCTAACTCAAAACACTCTGGCCATCACAGAGACAAAATTATGACGGGTTGAGTGGGCGACAGAAAGATGTGGAGTGGTTGTGGGTAATGTGTAGATGGACCATCCACGATGAGTTTGTCGTGGACCATCGCGTGGACCATCACAGGTAAGTTTATCGGGTCGTTATCGTTAAGATAAAACTCTTACATGGAGGTGTGGGATAGGAGTTAGGATAGGAAATCAATCAAATAAGCATATTTGGTAGGTGGTATTGAAGAAGCCCAAGGATTGTACGTTACCACATAGGTGAGATTGGGCAAGCCCACCTCCCCCCTTGGTATTGTATTTTAAAACTTGGGATTGAAAATTTTGAAGACAAAAATATCCCCACTTATAATAATTTTTGGACAAGTTTAACCTTATTACATTTGTCATAATTTATCTTCTCTTCCATCATTCTGAAGCCGTTTAACCTTATTACAAGGAGGAGATTTGGAAAGACGGAGAGCCAACATAATTTGAGAGTGGGACGGAGGCCGATGTGTAGAGTGGGAGGGGAGACGACGCGAAAGGGAGAGATTCAGTGTGAGTTTTTTTTTTGTTTTAAAATATTTGGAAGGGGAATTATTGTCTTTTCATAATTTCTATTTGATTTTAAAATAACATTAATGACAAAAATCCCTCCAAATATTACCTCTTACCAAACGTAATTTTAAAGTCCTCATTCCACTCCCACTACTAATCTCAATCCCAATCACATTCCCAATCTCAATCCATTCAATTCTAGTGCAACGTACCAAACGTGGCCTTAAGGTTTGATATGTAAGCGCAATACCATCTATACACATGATTTACCGAAGCGTGCTCAATCCATAGTCATATGGATTTGAATGCTACTAATAAGTACAAACCATCATCGCCCCTTCCAAAACATTGTAAAGTTACAAGTATAGCTTCGAATATGCTATCGTCTTATTAGTAAAATCTTTGTTATATCATATGTTATTTCAGTTAACTTTAATCAAATTAACAGTCACCCATATGTTCATTTAATATTCCTTGCATCAAAGTATCGAATGACGTAACTATTTATTTAAAGAAGTAATATTTATCATATAATATGATTATTTTGTAACCCTTTTACCGTTGACTCCTCTCCCCCTTTTCTGGCGACACTAGACTACCCTCTCACTGGTCAGAACCTTAGATCTGACTCTATGGTAGCTTCACTCACTCCTCCGATTAGGAGTTCCCCCCTAGGGTGGACGATGTAGCTCTTCCTTTACAGGAGGACTTTCCCGTCCTATCCCGGGACGCCCTTCATGGGTCTTTGAGCCGTTCATCTTCAACGGCTCCAGTCACTAAGGAAGAGGCTCCTCCTGCTCCTTTGTCCTCTGCTAGTCCTTGGGGCAAAGCTCTCCATAAGCAACATAACAAGGGTGGCTTACAATATTTTCAAGATGTGTTGAAAGAGGGGGTTCTCTCTCCTTCCATTGATGTGCTGAAAGTCGGGGAGGGTGCTTGGTCGTCGGCTCTCGTGGGCTTCTTCTGGTCTAAGCGGCCAATGTTTCCTGCAGTCAATACCTGGGCAAAGGTGAGATGGACCAAGAAAGGACTCCAGAAAGTCATGCTTTATGATGACGGTACCTTCTTGTTCAAATTTTCTGCTGATTCTAATATGTTTGAAATTGTTGAGCTTGGTCCATGGCATTTTGGTGATCAACCATTGTTTCTTGAGTAATAGAGACCAAGATTAGACTTGGATTGAAGTCTCACAGATGTTATTCCCATGTGGGTTCAGTTCCATAACCTACCGTTAGAAAATTGGACCATTTCTGGCTTGAACTATGTGGCAACTGCTCTTGGACGCTCTTTATGTATAGACTCTCAGACATCTTCAATGAAGCGTATTGGATATGCGAAAACGTGTATCGAAATCCCTAAAATAGCTATATTGCTTAACAGTCTCCCTATCCTTCTGTTGGATGACAAAGGTGGAGTGGGAAAAATGGTTATCCCCATCAGCTACCCTTGGAAGCCCAATGTTATAACTAGGCAATAGGTTCTTATTGGTCGTATGTTGTTATCTAGTTGGCATTCTGATTTAAGTTCTAAGGTTATATATGTGTCAGATACTGGTGCCCAGCGTGGTAAGGATGGGGCTGATGTTGAGTTGGGAGGCCAGCCTATATGTAGTCCCTAATTGCATGTGGTCGGTGTTGACCTTGTGGAGAGCCTTGCTACACAGATGGAGAAGCCCGAGGTTCCTAAGGCAATCACTGGGGATATTGAGGCTTAAACCCCTCTTCTTGACTCCACAATTGACTTGGAGGTTTGTGATAGTATGGTGGACGTTCTTGGTAACGTGGTGGGCGATGATGGGAGGTCTGATTTGCAGGGCATTGCATTACCACCAGCAGATCCTTCTCATGTTTTGTGTGCTCAACCCCAAACTGTTACCTCCCCTATTACTCCATACACTTGTGGCATGACCTCTGTCCCTTAAGCTTCCTATTCGGTACCTAAAGCTGGTTTGTTTCTGGTTAAAGGCCCTCATCCCTCTATTGAGCTGGAATGTAATTCATTAATAGAGGAGGATAATTCCCCAACTATCCCTAGGGATTTCAGTGTGCAACCTCTATAACGACGGTCAGGCAGAAAGTGTAAGAAAAAAAGAAAATATGAGGGTTCCTCTCCCCAATCATGACTGTTCTTATCTTGAATGTTTGTGGGTTAAATGATCATGCAAAAAAAGTTTTGGTCCAGGAAATGGTACGGGAACACAAACCGTGGTTGATAAGGATATAGGAAACAAAAATAAAAGACCCCTCCTCCTTATTCGGGGGAAATTTTTGGGAGCTAACTGGGAGATCATCTCCAACCACTCTTCTCATTATAATGGCTGGATATTATGTTTATTTAACTGTGTTCTTCTGGCAGTTTAACTTTTGGACTCTTCTGACTAACTTATACATCTTCACTTCCATTTAAGGGGTTCAAATAAGAGGTTTTTTCTTACTATCATTAATGCCTTTAATTTTGGGTTTCAACAACAAAAACTATGGTCGAGCCTTAGTCAGATACAACATACTGTGGATAAATCTTGGTTGGTTGTTGGAGACTTTAACTGTTCTCTCTCTTCAAATGAAATTGAAGGGGGAGATTATTTAATAATGGGTTAATGAAGTAACTTTCCTCTTTCCTTTTCATGATGGATTTGATGGATTTGAAGGCCTCAGGTTAGAAACTAACTTGGTTCAATAACCAACAGGGGGATTTTCTCATCTGAAAAAAGTTGGATCGAGCTCTTGTTAATTTGGCTTAGTTAGGTCATTTCTCCCACTTATACGTGTATTTTGGGGATAATCTCCTCTTTGATCACTCCTTCATGATGATCCAGATATTGGAAGAGAGCCCAATACTTGCTGCCCCATTTTGGTTCTTTAATGGGCTCCCTAAGATGGAGGGATTTAGTGATTTGGTGGATAGGTGCTCGTAAATTGATGTAGTTAGTTACAAATCTTTTCAATTAATGCCGAAATTGAAGAAGGTAAAGGTTGAATTGAAAAGTTTCCTATCTCGACGGTATCTGGATACAACTAACTTAAGGGAGAGGCTCTTGATAGCTCAAGATGCTTGTTACCACGATCCCTATAACGTTTTCCTCTGTACTACAGAAAGCTACTGCCTTCGTAATTACATGAAAGCCCTACAACTTCAAAAATCCATTCTTCACTAAAAGGCCTGGTTAAACTGGCTCAAGGAAGGGGATACCAATTCTAAGTTTTTTGATGATTCCCTACTGGCTCGTCGAAATACTAATACAGTATCAATCCTTAGGGATAATAGAGGCCACATTTACTCTTCTCAACCACAATTGTAGAAGTTGGCTCTGACACATTTTGAAGAATTGATGGGTGAAGATTCCTCTTCCTTGCCAAGTCTTAATATAATCACTTTAACAAAGGCTGCAGTTGAACCTAGCATCTCTTTAATGGAGGCTTCGATTAAACCTAGCATCTTGGAAGAGCTAATGCAGCCTGTTACTCGTGAGGATGTAAAATAAGTCCTTTTTAGTATGAAACCCTCCAAAGCACCTGGTCCTGACTGTTTTACTGCTTTATTCTTCCAAAGGACTTGGGATATCACAGGTGAGCTGGTTTCTTCTATGGTTTTGGAATTCTTTGGATTTGGGAAGATGCGTAAGGAGTTAAACCATACATTTATTTTCTTAGTTCCTAAAAAGCAACACCCTCAAAATATGTCTGATTTCCTATTGTAATACCATATATAAAATCATTTCTAGGATCTTAGCAGAGAGGCTAGAAGTGGCCATCACCGGCATCATCAATCTAGCACAAGGAGCTTTCATCCCAGGGAGGAACATTGGGGATAACATCCTCCTCTTACAGGAGCTATTAAAAGAGTACAACTCAGGCAAACATCTCCGAATTTGTTTAATTAAGGTCGGCTTCTTCAAGGCTTTTGATACGGTTAGTTGGCAATTCATTCACTTATGCCTTTAAGCTATTAAGCTACCTCCTTGGTTCATTGATTAGATTATGGCTTATATTCAAACTCCTTCTTTTAGTATTCTTATTAATGGGATCCCATCGAAACTGATCTAGATAGCTAAGGGTATTCAATAAGAGGACCCTCTGTCACCTTATCTTTTCTCTCTGGTTATGGAAGGGTTCTCCAGGTTGATCACTAAGTTAACTGAATGCAACAATATGTTCCAATATTACTTCAAATGTGACACCCTCAAACTTACTCATCTTATCTATGATGATGATCTCTTGCTTCTCAGGAGCACTGACACTCACTCTCTTTCTATAATTAAACATGCCTTAATGTTATTTGCGGATTAACTCGAAAAAAAGCAATGTGTATATCTCAGCTGATGTGCATAATCTGAACCTTATTTGTCAGACTGTGGGGTTAAATTCTCACCCCGGCACATACTATTATTTGGGTGTCCCCATCTCTTCTTCTAAACCATCTCGGTTAAAGTGTCTACCTCTGCTAGAAAAAGTTACAGCAAGGGTGCAAGCTTGACAAAACAGGTTCCTATCTTATGCTACTAGACTTACTATGATTATTTCTGTCTTGAGTAGCTTGCATTTATATTGGGTAGCCCATATAGCTTTACCCAAGGGAGTCCTAAAGGACATAGATAGAATCGTTGGGAGTTCTGACAAAGCTACAAATGCTAACGTTAAATGGAGTGAGGTGGTAACCCATAAGGTGTTTGGAGGTTTGGGTATTAAGTCTATTGACTCTACTAAAAAAGTCTTAATGTGTAAGAGGCTTTAGAGGTTGTATACTAATCATAATGCATTATCGGTTAAATGGCTTCATAAGTACCACTTCCATAATGGTAACTTTTGGCAAGCTAGCATTAAGAAGGAATTTTCTTGGATTTTGATCCAAATGCGCATATGCGTGACATAATTTGTCCTTGCATTAAGCACCAGGTTGGTAATGGAAGTCAAACCTGGTTTTGGTTTGACAACTAGGTAGGCTACAGTCCACTTATTTCGCATCCTTGTATTCGGCATTTGAGTAATAAAATTCATTTGAACCTGAGGGTCTCTTCCCTTTTTTGCAATGGCCAATACCAGGGTACTTTCAGATGTTTCAATACTCTGGCTCCCATTTTACCTTCTATTCCCGATGTGCTATAGGATGATGCCATCTTGTGGAAGTTGGGAACTAGTGGGCGGTTCGCAAACAAGTCTTATCATCTACTATATATTTAGGGATTAACTAAGGTACCTTGGTCTTCTCTTTTATGGAATAATTTTTTCTCCTAAGGCGTCCTTCATATCGTGACTTGCTATCCTCAATAGACTCAGGCTAAACGTTGTTTGCATAGAAATGTCGACACTACTTGCTCTTTGTGTAAATTGAAAGCTGAAGACATTGATCTTGTCCCATACTCAAAAGTGGTATGGAGTAAAATCCTACATTTGTTACCAAGAACGGGCTCTCCCTACTCTTAGGACCACGTTTTTACTTAGGCTATTAGATACTCCCAGAAGGGTTATTCTAATGCTATCATCTATCAAGGTGCCTTTCTTTCTACCATCTACGACCTTTGGAAGGAGCATAATTTGCGATTATTTGCTTATAATGAAACTGGAGCCTATCAAGTTGCAAAGAACATAATTAATTGGATTTGATCTTTTTTAATAGCAGAAAATCTGCACACTACGTTATCTAATGACATGAAGTATAATTGGCACCTTTAGCTTGGTTATGTAAATAAGTTGTGTTCGATTTGCTTTCTATTGTTGTCTATAGTGTTGAAATCATTGTAATGTTGGTTTAGATATATATTTTCCTTTTATTTTTCAAAAAGGAATATAATAATTTTGTACATAATTCTAGCTAGTTAGCCATCTCTCTCAGCAGTCATTTATCAACAGCAATAGATGGTGCTTTAACTGAAGACTACTACTAGATCACTCCCTAGCGTTTACACGAGGGAACAAACTTCATAACGTGATGATTTACTACTGGATAAAGATGGAGATTTTTTGTTTCTCATCCTAAAACTTGCAACCAAGAGCTTTGATCCTTTCAACATCGATCATAATTAGCACAAGAGCCTAAGCCTTGGCTTAAACAGTCGAGGAAGGCTCTGTTCTGGTGGGTGCATGAATTTGCAGTTAGGGCAAGCAGGTGTAGAGCGGGAGAGCATCACCAGCATATGACACTTTGTGCACACGGTAGCTACCATTTCTTGCTGATGATCATCCCCTTGAACTGCCAACCATGAAGGACATGGCTTTAGCCCTCCTGAATTCTCATTTCCATCTGTTCTTGAATCAAAAAACCTATCATCAAAACCCTTTATGCTAATAGCAGAATTACGCTTCCTAGTGTGGTCATTCGCCTGGTGTTTCCTTTGTGAATCGCATGGTAGGTTTAGCTCAAGATCTAAGCTCATATCACAAGGACTACTTGGTGGCTCTGGACTTTCCCTTGGATCCTTTGATGTTCTCTTCTGAGTCCTTGTGTTATAGAAGTGTATCTGACCGGACTGTCGCAAAAGGAGAAGCACAACAACAGTACAAGTCATTTTCTAAGCTTATTTGAAACTTGGAATTACTGTGCGATTGTGATGAGATGTACTTTGAACCAAGAATATAATATAGACGACAGATTAAATACCTGAATATCGAGGCAACGTTGCCACTCCGAAGGCAAAGGAGTGTCCAGGTGCAGCTCAATGTCGAAACTGCACTTCGTGGTTTCTGAAGGTCTCCACCTTTTCTCAAGAAACCCTTCTGTTTGTGGTTCTTCCCACTTCCTCTTCTTTGATGAATTGTCAATTTCTGGAATTGCCTTTCTACCATTTGGAGAGTTAGATGCTTGAAATGAAACCATAGATATCTTGAAGTGATGAACTCAGAAGTTCTATAAAAGAAAAGGCAAATAACTATTCTCTCTCTCTCTTCAGTACTCTTGCAGTCTAGTGAAGTGATCAACATGGTGAAGTGTTTTGGTCAGTTATATAGGCTCGGTTTGGGGCTGTAAGGTTAGGCACATATAACTGCAAGGGAGAATCTAACGGAGCAACTTTGAAGGCAAAAGGGCCTACCCAATGCATGACGTGCCATCCAAGTTGATTGGCTCTTCAACTGTTTATACTTTATAGAACAACTCCAAGCTAATCCTAAAGGCTAACTCTGGCAATTGAAAACATCCTAATACTGACCCCATATTAGCTCAATTATATGTCAAGTACCTCATAATCGGTGGAGCAAACTATGTAACATGTCCGCTTATATAACCACTATACATGTATACTTTGTCTCGAAATTATAAGGATGTATCATAATATCTAGGGACTGAAAAATAATCATCAATCAAGATTCAATTTCAGCGGTATTAATTCATAAATGTTCTTATAAAGTAAAGAAAAGGATTTGGAACTAGCTACAGCTAGCCATGGATATCATGAAGATTAAGCCAGCCGATTAAGCCAGAAGCCAAAAGGCCAAAGTGGTTTCTATTTGAAACCATTAAATTAGAGGGCGGTGAGAGTAAGGAAGAGGGTGAGGTGTGGGAAGGAGGGGGGGAAATCATTAAATGTGGAGAGTCTGGATACAGTTGAAGAAGGTCTTGAATGCTTTATGGAACTTTAAAGAGATATCATAACTCCAACTTCCACAATTGGGTCACTCAAAAGAACTAAAACTTTTAAAGCTCTCAACACCCCTCCTCTCATCAGCTATTAAAACAAATACCACATCCCATGAACTATATCCATTAATTACTACTTCTCTCCTCTCCCAGACCTATATGCTTTTATAGCTCTCAACACCCCTTTCTCTAGCCATAAAACCATCCCCTGCCATTAAACAATATATCCATGTCTCCAGCTTCAAATTAATTTTAATTTCGTATTTTCCCTGCCTATTTATTTAGTCGCTGCTGAGAGCCTGAGACTCCAAAGATCGAGCACCCTTTTATCTTCTTGGCTACCAAACTGCCTCAAGTTGTTTTTCTTTCTTTCGAGATATTATCTATCCAAGGAACCACGAATCCTTTAATGAGCATTTATGTATAGAGTGTACAAAATTAATCAGTTTAACATACATACAAAATAAATGAGTTTGAGGTATATATTAGATGGTGGGTACGAGTGGACTTATTTATGGTTATCGTTTGAATTTGCTTGTATTCACTTCAATTAACTCACTTTGAATTTGTTTGTGTTTACAATAACTCACTTTCTAATGCTAGTCAACATAGGCTAGTTACTTCCACACTAGCCAAAGAGTGCATAAGAGAAAACGCACTACTCGTGACCATCACGAATTAATCCTTATTTCTTAAAGCAAATTGAATCGTACTTTATATATATATATATATATGATGTCGTCCTAAGTGTTTATAGATATCTGAGACATTGTTTTTCTAGTAATTGTTCACAATGTTTGCGTTTTTAATGAAAATAAATATTTATGGCTCGTGTGAAAACTTTGTCACATGATCGATTTTTCGAATGGTGAGTTATAGTAAATATTGGAATTATGAGTATATTATGATTGATCGTTGGAAATAGATTAGCAAGAGATTAAGTATAAAATAATGAAATTTTATTAAGGATTTGCTTACTGGTTGCCGTCATGAGCTTATTTAACCGTATGAACCAACTAACGAGCATGTTAAAATCGCTAGCATGATAGTAGGTCGAGGTTACGACAGCTACCACCGTAAATAAGGGCAGATATTTTGCTCCATTTTAATTAACTAATTTTTATCATATTTTATTAAATTTTATCTAATTTTTATTTTATTTTATTAAATTTTATTTATATATTTACGAGAATCACACAAATATGTGAATAAATAACACAAGATTGTAACACACAAAGAAAAAGATGTCCTAACCTCATAAATGTAATATCTGAACGCAAATACAAGTATAGCTATGTTGACTTCTTGCGTCACTTAAGTGGAAACAACAAATAATTCTCGAAACTTGTATCCACCTTTGGCTTTCTATGTACCCACTGCAAGCATAAAGAACTATAGTTTTTCTTATTAGGTCTTCAGGTGAGTCATCTAGGGGAAGAACTAGATGGTACTAAACGTTGTCCTAGGAATTGGCTGGGTCTCGCATTAATTGAGTTGGCATAGTATTTTCTTTACACTAATGAAAATCTACTCAAAACTTATCAAGTAATTTAATCAACAAATTAAAATAAAAAATGTAAAAAGTCTAATAATACTTAACCTTACCTCTAATTAATAAAGATTATGTTTCTTTTTAGAAACAATCTTTCTATTATTTAAAAATAAGACTGTATACTATAGAACTTTCATAAAATTCGCATTTCGGTGAAATTTTTATTGATCATTGATGTTGTTGTATTAAGGAGTCTCTTTCCATTGAAGTAAGTAATTAATACTAATGAATATTATTACTTATTTTAAATGTGAAAATTGAAATTATCTTAATATAATTTGAAACTATGAAACTTAATCAAAGAAGTTCAACCATTGGACTCGTTGAACTGGAAATCACAAAATTTACAGTCATTAAAATGGAGTGATATTGTAGCTTCAGGTGTCAAGTAAAAAAGTAATGTTAATCAAGTATGCTATGAGTGCCAACATAATATTCCGAGCCAAGCGGGCGTCCATGACATTGGAATTATAAAACCTCACCTTAGGTGTTTTGTTCAAGAGCACAACGAAATTAACCGAAAGTTGAGAACCCATAACATTGCAAATTTTTTTTCAAATTTCATATACTTCGCCTTCTTTGTACAATGCACCGATAATATCTAGTTATGTGCTTGTACTTCTAACTTTGATGTTATAAGGTATCACATATACATATGTAAGTACATATTTCTAGATAAAATCATAGAAGTTTTAAACTTTTGACTTCTGACTGACCCTATATTTATTTTGGATTGTGAAGGTCAAATCGAAAAGCAAACTTCCCTTAACTTCTTGCTATTGTTACTTCCTTCATGGTTAAACTTTCAGACTCACCCGTGACAGAGGGGAGGACTATTCCACACATGAGGAGCTAAAATAAAGCTAAGTCGTAGAACACTTATTCGGGTAACTTACTTTGTTTGAGAAAAAAAAAATCTGATGCATGTTATGGAAGGTTGTGTCCTTAGCGGAATTTCACCAACCAAATATAAATTGGTGAGGGACCCCTAAAATAGACTACACAACAAAATCACATAAATTCTATCCAATTTCATTGCTAGTAGTCAATAGAGCAGGGCACATATACGATGTTTCTTTCCAAACTAAGGTTATTTCTTTAGGTACCCACCCTATTAGAACGTTTGAATTTCTAGAATCTATACAAGAGAAAATAACTACAAATATTCACAAAAAAATAGTTAAAAAACAGGGACCGAAGGTATTAATGGCTTTGATGGAGAAAAGAGGGTTTCAACTTCCAAGTACCCCTACCTGCCTTCATTAACTCATCTTGAATTCACTTAAATGCAGAATTCATGGACGACCATTGAATTGAAACACCAACACCTCGCTTTCTTGAACATCTTTTCCTCGTCACTCTCCTTTGTAAATGCTCTCAACCCACCTCTCCTTCTCTTCATTTATGTTTGTGCGTGCCTATCTCTCTCTGTCTCTCTGTTTCTTATTGTTACAAAGATTCATTTCACTTCCATAGCATATAAGAATAACTGTCAGAGCTATAGCCTACCCTAAAATTATCTCCAAAATATGGCTCAGAGTGCAAAATCCAGTCACAGTCACTTCCACTTCCACTTCCTCTTGGTTTAATTAAGAGTGTCCTATTGTTAACAGCAAAATTAAATCACCAGTAGATGGAATTAATGAATGGTTGGTCGACAATTGAGTTCTTATTCTTACTGATATGCGGAAAAAAAGAAATTGTCATGTCCAAAGTTGTCCCCGTCTCTCAACACTTGACTAAACCAGGTGTATTCATAATAACATAATTAAATGCTTTCTCCCATTTGGAAAAATAACAACACTAACTATTGTTGTCGTCGCACATATTTATAACAATGCCACCAAAATTGGTGTCCTATTTTCTGATTAAAAGAGAGCATTCAAAACGTAGTTCAGAAAATAAATGATGTTAGTTGGAAATTTGTATTCTTATAAGAGTCAATTATAAAAAAACTAAAATTTTATTAAAATTTACAATTATGACTTAAATTTTAAAAATTAGAATAAAGCATTTAAAATTTTAATTTTTTTTAAAAAAAGTCTGATGTCAATTTTTCTATTAATTGCGCTGACGTGACTACATCAACTATTATAAATTTTAGTGGTTGTTAAGTCTACGTAATTTTTCACGTCAAATATTAATTTATTTAATGTTAAAATAAAAATGGAATCCTCCATTTTCTTCTCCAACATTTCTGAAAATTCTGTCTGATATGTACTTTGCAATTTCTAATCCTTAAGATCAGTTAATTAAAACACAAACACATCAAACCAAGAACATAAACCTGTTAAAACCAACATCAAACGGCCATCGCTTAACCAAGCCACCAAAACTCCTACTTTGTTTCCCAAATATGTATAAACAACCCTCACGCTCACACCGATCTTTCTTTTCGTTGATGGATCTTAACTCTCACCATGTCAAGCTGTCCCAAATTCCAAGGCAACCGCCACAGTGGTGGTGGTAGAGGCAGCTCCAACGACCGTGCTGGTGGAGGCGATCGAAGCGGAGGAAGAGGAGGCTACGGTGACTAGCGCTGATGGGATCCAGTGCGGTGAGCTGAGCGTTTGAGATATAAACAAGCTGAGATCAATGTCCTTGAAGAGGATGAATGGTGGAATAAGATGAAGGGAATGAAGAAGGAGAGGAGCAGGAGATGATAGTAAAGTGTAACATCATATGCATCAGCCCCGTAGGATATCTGCCATATTTGTAGCAGCTCAAATATTATCTTAAAAGAGAGAGAGTCTTCGTGAAATCCTTTCCTTTGTTACCTGTTAGGATATGTTTTATTATTTAATTTTGACATTTTTAATTATTGGATATTCAAAATAATGATTAAAAATATAAATTAAGAAGTCTTACTTGAATTGGATTCTTGGATAGAGTTGTTGTATAAATAGAACTCTATCCTAAACGAAGATTAGTGTACGTTTATTTTAGAGATATGGATAAGACAAGATGGTGTGGGTAGATGTTGCGCAAATTTTTTTAGGTCTTGGTTTGACCACAATGATCACTGGGTTTTTCTCCTTTTTGCAATACACATGGTAATGATTTCGTGAGACTTTTTTCTGGGAGGCTTACGTGTAAAGTGGGTGTGAAGGTTTCGAGTTCTTTGATTCACTATTGTGTGACTCTATTCTTAGCACAAGATACGTGAGTTTTTCTAACTTTTTGACTTACCGCGTGGGTTATAGAGTGCCATCTCTTTTTGCAAAAAATACTTGTGTAATTTGGTGAGGTTCTCCTGGTGAGTATTCACGATGAATGGAAAAGCAAAAAGTGTGTTATTTGATCTAAATATTTTTACTTTTTTGAGGGAGGTTTGTGTGTAACGTTACCAAGTGTGAAGAAAATTGGAGACAGCTAAAGGTGCGTTGATGCATGCGAGAGCCAGCTCTTGCACTTGAATCGTGGTTGACTTAGTGAAGTTCCTGTTAGGTATTTATTTGGTGTATCGTGCGTGATTTTGTTTATGCTAAATATAACGTGTGTCATTTAGCTTGTGAGTCGTTCTTGATCTGTGTCTTGGTGCATTTTATTATTGGTGAATGTGCAGATCACATGGCTTTTATTGTTCAAAAAATTGGGGCATAGTTGGAGATATATTGTTGTGTGCTTGAACCTTCGCGATTAAAAGGCACTATTATGGGCTGAAGAATAATGTGCATGAACTGGAAGCCTAGAGACGTTACCTGCATGATTATTCAGCTGCTCATGGTTTTGTATTGTGCAGGAAATTATTTCTTATCTTTTTGTCAATTGTGTTCTTAAGTATTGAGTTGTTTGTTTAATCACTTGAGTGATTTATTTACTGTTCTTGTTTCAAAAGATTGTCGAGAAAAATTCTTTGTTGAGGTTAATACGATGCGATTGTACTATTGGGTGTGAAATTCTTTCATGAATAGTGAGGATGAGAAATATTGTCAAGGGTTGAGTGGTGTCGGCTCAGTAAAGCCTTGTATAAAACTATTGTCGTTAGTAAAGAAATTAAGTTGGATGAGAGCCCTGTAGACGTAGGCAAGGTGTGCCAAACTACGTTAATAAATATTGGTATTGATTTATTTTGTTGGATTTAATTTTTCTGGTCTTTGATTGTGCTAAAAACGACAGCCGTAAATCGAAGAGTTTGCAAAACTACTACACTCCTACGGTTTTATCAATTAGTATTAGAGAGAGTCATCGAATCAGAACTTGGTACATAAAGTCGGTGTAGATCCTTGTTTTGCAATAATGGCTATAAGAGAAGAGACATTAATCATCAGGTCACTGTTGTTAGATGATTCAAATTATCCTATGTGAAAATCACAGATGAAAGTATTCATTTAGGCACAAGGAACAAGAGCATAGAACTAGGTTTTAAATGGCTGGACACATCCAGTGACGACTGATGGAAAGGGAGAAGCAGTGCCTAAAGATGCATCCGAGTGGATAAGGGCTGAAGAAGAGAGAGCGCTTGGAAATTCTCAAGCCCTGCACGCCATCTTTAGTGCAGTTGATGAAGGTCGCTTTGCTATGATATCAGCCTGTGAATCAACAAAAGAAGCGTGGGACACTTTGCAGACTATATGTGAAGGATCGAAATCTGTGATAGCATTAAAACTTTAGATGTTAGCTGTGAGATTTGAAGAGTTGAAGATGGATGAGAGTGAAACCATTGGAGACTTCCATAAGAGACTGTGTGACTTAGCAAACCAAGCACATCAACTCAGGAAGAAGTACTCTAACATAAAAATTTAAGAAGACATTAAGATCGTTGCCTCTGAGGTTCATACAAAAAATTGCGACCATCGAAGAAGCCCATGATGTCACTGAATTGTCTTTAGATAAGGTAATTAGAATTCTTACCAACTTTGAGATGATTTTGTTGAGGGATAATCAAGAGAAGAACAAAGGATTGGCATTGCAAACTAAGACTGGTAAAGTCATGAATGACTTTGAATATGAATCCGATGAGAATGAGAGTGAAATCATTGGATACTTCCATGAGAGACTGCGTGACTTAGCAAACTAAGCACATCAACTCAGGAGGAAGTACTCTAACCTAAAACTAGTTAAGAAGACATTAAGATCGTTGCCTCTGAGGTTCATACAAAAAATTGTGGCCATCGAAGAAGCCCATGATGTCATTGAATTGTCTTTAGATAAGATAATTAGGATTCTTACCAACTTTGAGATGAATTTGTTGAGGGATAATCGAGAGAAGAACAAAGGATTGGCATTGCAAGCTAAGATTGGTAAAGTTGTGAATGACTTTGAAGATGAATCCGATGAGAATGAGAATATAGAGTTGTTAACAAGAAATTTCAGTAAGTGGTTAAAGAAAGTGAAGAATGATAGATCCGAGTTTAAGGAAACGGTGGGAGCTCATCAAATAGAAATTTCAAATAACAAAGGAAAATTTAAAAGGGTGAAAGAAAAGTGAAGAAACTTCAATGTCATGAATGTGAAGACTTCAGACATGTGCAAAGCTAAAACCTTTAAGAAGAGAAAAGGAAAGTTCTATACAAACACTTGGAGTGAGAATGAATCCCAAAGTGAGTATAATAGTGAAGAACAAGATGTGAATAGTGCTGCGTTAGTTGCTTTATACAGGGAAATTCCAGTTACTTGCTTTACAGCAACCTAGAAGGAAGTAACCAATGACAAAAACGTGAGTAAATCAGAAAATTTCAGTAAAAATGTAGACAAATCAGCTCAAAACTTAATCTCAGATTATAACAGTGATGACAATACTTTAGATGATAAAAAAAAGGCGTTTATGAAGCCTATGAGTTAATGTATGCTAAATGGTTCCAAACATGTAAGAAAAATCAGAAGTTGAAGGAGGAAAACTCTACCATGAAGAACATCATTCAAGACCTTGAGAAGAAGTTGTTATCTATAATAGATGAGCTTAATGAAACAAAGTTGAAGCTGATTAGTATGCAAAGGGAATAAGAATGTTAAATGGAGGTATCGAAAAGTTAGAAAAGTTGTTGGAAATTGGTAAGACTAAAGGAGACCTTCAAGACATTGACTATATAGGTGAATGTTTTAAGTCGAATGATGAGAAAATTGGTGCGACTAGATCTGTCTAATGAGAAATCTTAAAGAAAAATCAGAGGTTCATACCTAAATGTCATTGTTGTGGAGTAATCGGGCAAATAAGATCGAAATATTACAAATTGTTACAAATGATGTTTCAAAGGGGTCAAAACAGAAAATCTAGACACTCTTCATTAAATTTCCAGCAGCAACCCATATTACCGAAGCATTCTTGGGTTAGAAAGGGTCAAGTACAAACACAAAGACGTAGTGAAGGGAAAATAAGAAATTGTCTAGGTTTACAGTTAGTTACTACTTTTGAAGAAACTATTCAGACTAAGGGTAAGTCAGTTACTTCAGATGAAAAAATCACCTAGACAGTTGATGACTGAGATAATGTGATGAGAAATAAGCCCAGATTTGAATTTCTTCGAGAAGCACATGGACTGTATGCTTTACATTTTTTAAGTATAGTTTGATATCATTTATTTAACAAAACAAAAAAACACTTGAAGGAGTTATCGTTTAGGCTTTCTGAGTTTTTATTTATGGGTTTTCTAAGGTTCAATTGATTGAAGTGTACATGAGGTTATGCTTGATGATGGGGTTTATGAATTTGATCAATGTTATGAAGATGTCATTGAAGTGAGCAATGATATGTTGGCATATGCACTAACTTGTAGAAAATTGTCATCTTAGCTTTCTGCTATTGCACTCTGTGCTTATGATTCTTCCGCTGCACTTACTATTGATTTTTATGCTTTTTTATTTGTTGAGATTGATCGCATTAAAGGCATTCTTCATTTTGACATTGTTTTGTCTCAAGAGGGAGACATCATATTGTTTTTGGTGACTGTTTAATTATGGGGGAGATTTTAAAGTATCTTTCTTTGGCATCTTTTTGTCCCAAAGGGAGAAATTTGGATAATTGAATAGTTGTTCATTAATGTTTCTTTGAATGTTTCTTGAACTTGAAGAATTTAATAAATGTTCTTTGGAACTTAGTGTTGGATTGAGGGGGAGTATTGTGACTTCAATACTTATATATATATATTCGATTATGTGATTCAAGGGAGGTTTTTTATTTGTGACAAAAATGTCAAAAAGGGGGAGATTGTTAGGATATGTTTTATTATTTAATTTTTGCATTTTTGATTATCGAATATTCAAGATAATGATTAAAAATATAAATCAAGAAGTCTTACTTGAATTGGATTCTTTGATACAGTTGTTGCACAAATAGAACTCTATTTTGAATAAAGATTGGTGTACGTTTATTTTGGAGATATGGATAGGGCAAGATGGCGTGGGTAGATATTGCATGAATTTTTCCAAGTCTTGGTTTGACCACAGTAATCACTGGGGTTTTCTACTTTTTGCAATACACATGGTAACGATTTCGTGAGAATTTTTTTGGGAGGCTTACGTGTGAAATGGTATGAAGGTTTCTAGGTCTATGATTCACTGCTGTGTGACTCTGTTCTTAGCACAAGATACGTGAGTTATTCTAACTTTCTGACTTGTCGCGTGGGTTACTAGGTGCTGTCTCTTTTTGCAGAAAATACTTTGTGATTTGGTGAGGTTTTTCTAGTGAGTATTCATGATGAATAGAAGAGCAAAAAGTGTGTTGTTTTATCAAAATATTTTTACTGCTTTGAGGGAGGCTTGTGACTAACGTTACCAAATGTGAAGAAAATTAGAGGCAGTCGAAGGTGCGTTGATGAATGCGTGGCCCAGCTCTTACATTTGAATCATAGTTGATTTGGTGAAGTTCCTGCTGGGTATTTATTTGGTCTATCATGCGTAATCTTGTTTATGCTAAAAATTTACGTGAGTAACTTGGCTTGTGAGTCGTTCTTGGTCTATGTCTTGGTGCATTTTATTGTTGGTGAATGTGCAGTCACATGGCTTTTATTGTTTAGAAAATTAGGCCATAGCTGGAAATATATTGTTGTGTGCTTGAGTCGTCGTGTTTGAAAGACATTATTGTGGGCTGAAGAATAGTGTGCATGACCTGGAAGTCTATTGATGTTACCTACATGATTATTCATCTACTCATGATTTCTTGATTATGCAGGAAATTATTCCTTGTCTTTTTGTCAAGTATCTTTTTGAGTGTTGAGTTGTTTATTTAATCATTTGAGTGATTTATTCACTATTCGTGTTTCAAAAGATTATTGAGAAAAATCCTCTGTTGAGGTTAGTATGAGACGATCGTACTGTTGGGTGTGAAATTCTTTTACGGGTAGTGAAGACCAAAGATAGTGTCAATAGTTTAGTGGTGTCAGCTCAGTAAAACCTTGTATAAAACTATTGTCATTAGTGAAAGAATTAAACTGAATAAGGGCCCCACAGACGTATGCAAGGTGTGTCGAACTACGTTAACAAATATTGGTGTTGATTTATTTTGTTGCATTTAATTTTTTTGATTTTTGATTATACTATAAATGACTGTTGTAAATCAAAGAGTTTGCAAAACTACTACACTCTTACGATTTTATCATTTCCTAATACACTTAGAATCAAAGCAGTCTGCTCACACCAAGCTCCTATTTTGCACGGTGGATATATTATTTTGGCAGCTAGTGCAGGATCCAGAAGAGAGTAAGATTTGAATAAGATCCTATAACTGACTTATTTGAGGACACTAACATTGGTTCTCAATACAAAATCTATAGGGCTTCTAAACGACTTTCTCCTTTAAGCTTGGAAACGTCACAAATTGACTTGGGACTGATGGAGGCAATAATTGAATACATACGCCGGCATCAAGCTGCTGGAGCAATTCTTGTGTTTCTTACAAGTTGGGATGATATTTCAAAGCTGGTTGACAAAATTAAATCAAATAAACTTTTAGGAGACCAGAGCAAGTTTCTAGTCCTTCCCCTTACATGGATTAGAGGAGACTTAAGAGTAACAAACGAAATACAGATGAGAAAAATTGAGGACACTAGGGGAAGAGAGAGATTAGGTTAGGTTATGTTTTTATTTTCTCTTTAATATTAAATAAATTATATCTAACGTATAAAATTATGTACTTGGTATTTATGTGAAATTTATAACAATTGAATTAGTTTGTTACGATAGTATAGAGAGTCTAACATCATATTATTTTTGCAAAAAATTAAAAATTTGAAGATTTTATTGTTATTTTTTAAAATACGAATTATAATTATAAAATTCAGTGAAATTTATAGTTTTTTAATAATTAACACTTTTTATAATTATTTGTAACGCACACTCTTAGATTTCAAATCCAGATCCATGCCAAGCTGAGCGTATTTATAGAGTTCACTGTGGCTTCTATTTCCTTAAATTAATGACTCAAACATAAATTTAGCCAATTTCGAATGTGGCTCATTAAATCAATGCTTCTCCTCACGAATCGATGTCTTCTAGTTTTACTCATAGATCGGTAATTAGGTTCAGATATTCATGAACGACTCTAAGACATTAGTTGCTGTTTGCAGGTTTGAGTTTTTTTAATTATTAGCATTACAGATTTCGGATTACAGGAATGCTTCTCCATCTCGTATACCATCGGAGGAAATTTGACAGCCTCATGGGCAGTTACACTTGATCTTCTTATGCTAAAAGTCCTTTTTATCAATGTTATAAAAAGGTTAAGCAAACTTTAAAATGTTACAAATTAGCATGAATTAATTTAATTGATTTAACATTAAAAACTTTAAATTTAATAATCTTTGTTAAAAAAATTGATTAATTTATTAATTAATCAGTCAACTTTTATAAATCAATAAGTTTTTATAAACTAAAATAAATCGATTAATTTTTATTTAACAATCTTTTTTTAATTAAAATTTAATTTTTATAAAATTTTCAATTATTTTCAAATTTTTTATTTTTATTTAATCTTTAACTGATTTTATGATGACGTAATGTTAATTAAACTCTTTAAACCTTAAACTTCTTGTCTAATCTATTTAGTTTTCTATATGATTTTTAAAACATTAATTTTTAGTATTCCTTTCCCAATTTAGTGCTTAAAACAATTATCAATCCATTTGATATGACAATTCTCTTAACATAACATAATTTTGCATCCGTTGGATTATACGCAATGTTGCATTTAATTTTGATAAAGCAGTTATGGCGGATGGGGTTTTAAGGGTACAAGATCTATTATGTGGGGTCCTGTCTCTCTGCACAGACTATAGTAAAAGGCCGCAGTGATATGATCAGATCACAGTGATGCATTTTCATTTACTTCATCCATAAAAGACACCCAATTTATGGTTGAGACATCCAATTTAATATGTACACAAACTATCATCATAACGAATATGTACGGTAGATCATGATCATCGACGAAGCCACCTTTCACTCCATTAGGCCTCAGGATACACTGGAAACTTGCAACAATATAGCCCTTGAATCTTTGATCATTCAGTCTTATTTACCCAAGTTTCTGACTGCGACCAACGCATCTTCTTAGAACTTTTTACCTTTTCTTTTCTTTTTCTTCACAGTACAACTTTTGCTTAGGCATAACACATATATATAGTAATAAAAGAAAAGCTCAACTGAATAATGTACATTTATGGTTATGGAGTTGTTCAGACGTCTAACACAGAGATAGAAAATTGGTGAGTGTAATCGAAGATGTCATCAGCTTAAATAGGAGAGCCTCTGACCACTAAGCTAGTTCACGTCCTCATTCGTCATTCTTGTTTCAGTCTTCAGAAACTTTCAGCTTTCTTGCACTTCCAGCTTCCAGGGACTCCTTCAATCCCCTCACGGATCTTTAAGAAATTGAAAAAGAAAAGAGCTAATCATATGATACTTTATTAGATGGTTTTCATGATCATTATAATTAATATATAATAAATTATATTTATACATTAACAATATCTTTATGTTAGAAAAATTTTAATATTATTTATAATAATCTTAATATTATTCATATTAGAAGAATTTGATATTACTTATAAAATATCTATATAAAGATAAATAATTTGTAGTATAAAAGTAATTATCATAATGTCTGGTAATTATAACAAATTGACATGTTTGATAATTAATTTGAGTCACTTACAAATATTCACCCATCTTCTTATTTCATGTATGAAAAAACAAAATTTAAACATCTAAAAATCGAGCTTCTGAAGATTTCAATTTTATAGGCTTTAAGTTATAGCTTAATATTTGTAACTTACAATTAGTGAGTGGGTGTTTACACTGCAACTTATCTCTTTACTCATAAATAATATTTTGTTTACTCCATTTCTTCCAATCTTAATTAAGCTGTAATTTTTCTTTATCCACTTGATTATTTTAATAAGTGGTATCAAAGTCTAATTAGAGTGTATGTATCTATTATCATATGATGAATTGTCACTATAAGTAGATCCTCCACATAAAAAAAAAATAAGTTAGGTATTATTTACTTTTCAAAGGTATTAGGTAATGTTCATGTATACAATTATTATTTTAAGTGAAATGGTAGAAGCTATTTCTCTTAATTCAAAGTAGTTTGGGATATAAATAATGACAACTAAATTTAAGATTTAGAAGTTCAAGCAGAATAATTTCTTGTTGTGAAAGTAAAAGATGAAAGCTATCTTTATAAAGGATAATTGTATTATAACCATTAGCAGAAGGCTAACAAACTTTGTAGATAATGCCAAGTGTATGCAATGAACATGAATGCTGGTGAAAATCTTTACCTAGCATTAACTGATGGAGGTTTATCAGGCATAAAGGAGAATAAAATAGCAAAATAGATATATATGACCTTCTCACAAAGTTGTATGAGGTCAAATTATTCCATAACAAAATTTTTGTTAAGAGAAGTTATACTCTTTAGATTTCATAATCTACTTTAATAGCTTAGCACATTAATAATTTAACTAATCTATTCTCCCAGCGCACTTCATTGGGTTATATATTATATTCACATGAACATGTCAAAAATAAGTTTCAAAGTTTATTTGATTCGTATGATCAACTAATTGTCAACTTAACCAATAATATATTTATAGGCTATCTAGTCTTTGACAACATTATAGTCATAGTTTCAAAGGAAGAAAGTTGGTACAAGAACAAGAAAAATGTGTTAAAGTAGTGATAGTGATAAGAGAGAGGTTAACAAGTTGAAGTAATTTACTAAGTCATGTTGGTCAACTAATGTACATTTAGTACACAATATTCACTAGTCGTTGCGTATTGGTTGATTAATAAAAGAACAAATTGTCCGACCACATCACTATATTAATTGACCAATATGTCAATAAACTCTCAGTTATATATTTAACTTATGTTGGTCAATCATTAATCTATATTGATCGGTCAACCTCTCCAAAAATATAATTTAAAAATATTTAAATATTCAAACTTAATTTTTTGAATGCAATTATAATTAGAAAAACTTCAAAAATATTTCCAAAATAGTGTTTCAAAGATGAAGAGGCTTTTTAAAAAAATAAAAGCTTTAATATCTCTTGATGAATGAAAAGATTTATGTAACTAAGTGAGATGAAATGTTTATGCTAAGCCTTTAATATTGTCAAAGTAAAAAAGTGAAATTACAATTAATATTACAAAATATAGAATTAACTTGATATATGTTTGTTTGAGTTTTTAAATTTATATATACCGCAAGGATATAAGTCGTATGTTTATAGTATAAACAATATTGTTCCCATAAGAATTGTTATTAGACAACTAACAATTTTTTTAATACTTTGTTTAAGGTAAACAATATAACAATTGTAGCTAGAACTAAACTAGAAAAAATTGATAATTGAAAAATTAACAAAGTAGTAGTGAACTTGTGATTAATTAATGATAACAAATTAGGAATTACTTCTATCATTGTTTTGTTTTCACCTCACCTTCTTGATTTAATAATACTTAATCCTAGATATCTAACAGTTATGACTATTGTCTCTCAAGATCTAACTAAGTAAGCTCAATTGAAATAGATAAGAACTGAATTGTGACATCTTGATCTCTTAAAACTCTTCGTAACTATCCTACTAGATTTGAAGCAATCATATGGTTAACTAACAGATAACTAAGATCTGTCTTATTTGCCTATTCATTTGATGTTTATGGGTTTAGTATGGTAACAACTCTCATTGTGCACCATAACATAGATATTTGAACCTAATCTTTCGATTCATATCAAACATTAAAGCAATAACCACCACAAAGTATGTTTATATTAAATTAAGAACATAAAAGTCCAACAAAACAATTCAAAAGTAATTCCTAAAACAAATTTAGCAATTCATATAAATTCATAGATTGTTCATAATCAACATTCAAGAACAAGGAAAGAAAAGGAAAAAGTAGAAGATTTTATCTTGGATGCATTCTTCTTCTATCGTAGAGATGGAAAATTCTGTAGCTTTGTTCTTCTAAAATTTTTGCCTCATTGATATCCTTATCAGATGTTCTAGCTACCCCTTTTAATGTTTCTCTTTTCCTTTTTCTAGTTTAATCCCCCTAGGGTTTTCTAGGGTTTCTTCACTTGTTTATACTCCAAAAATAGCTCCAAATCATCAAAAATGTAAAAATATCATGACCCAAAAATTATACCTTTGCACGATCGTGATTGTACACAATCATGCATTGTCTCTTTTCTACATGTTTTGTCAAGATCATGCACGGCTTCCCAGCTACTCCAACTTCAATCCTGCTCGTTCAGGTGCACGATTATGACCTATATCTTCCTCCAGCTTCTTCTTCAACTTTTCTTGAAGTTCTCTTTCTCAACTCATCATCCAAATACATTACACTACAAGAAAATATTGAATTACAGATGGAAATTACCGACGGAATCGGCAAATATACCGTCAGTATACCAAATTACCGACGGTCAAAAACATCGGAGATTCGGCCGTAGCTAAATTCACCGACGGAGCGTTTCCATCCGTTGGTAAAATTATCGACCGAAAAGAAAAACCGTCGGTAACATCAATGGAACAGTTACTGACCGTCAGATTTATTCCGTCGCTAACTTTACCGACCGGTGGCTCTCTCGTATGTAAATTTAGCATCGGAATGTTTCTAATATAGTCGGTAAACTTATCGACGGTAAGATTATCCGTCGATAAATAAGTCAATATTACCGACGGAAAATACGTTCTGCCGGCATAATATTCAGACAATTACAGACGGAAATATATAATAGTTCCGTCGGTAAAATCTTGCATTAAATTTTTTTAAAAATTTATATTTCCATTATATTTAAATTATAATTGTTTTACAATTTTATTAATAATAT
>JANZXR010000105.1:15489-29983 GCA_027575705.1 Erythroxylum echinodendron | reverse complement strand
GTCGGTATACGATTCCAATATTACCGACGGCAACTTATTACCGTCGGCAATACGACGTCTGGTAGCAATTTACCGACGGAAAGATTGTCCGTCAGGATATTATTCGATCATTTACCGATGGAAGTATTTTTTGTCGGTAAATTGAAGCTAAATACTGACGGCGTGGTTTACCGTCAGTAAATGGTGAAGCAATTAAATCGCTGGAACGATTCCCATATTTTTTCCCGTCGCCGAGACCTTTACCGTCGCTATTTTCTGTCAGAGATTTTGTGCCAAATTTTTACCTACAATATTTCCGATGGAGTCTTGGACTGTGGGTATTGGACTGTCGGTAAAACTATCTATTCTCCGATGGAATAAGGACGTTCTGTCGGTAATTAGCGACGGAATTTTTGTCGTCAGAAATATTCCGACGCTAATACGCAATTTTCTTATAGTGTTAAACATCCCCTAAAACATGCCTTAAGAGCAAATTCCTACCCTAATCAACAATCATCAAATCAAAACATAGAAAAACACTAATAAAAAATAAATCTATCTTAAACATGCGATTATCACTTAAGAAAACACCTAATAACACATTCTACAACTTAGAAAATACACTCTAAAACACATGTCAACATGCGTTCATTTTCTTTTGTTCTTCACTTGATCTTTATTTAAAGGTTAAAAAATTTAACTATTTTTTATCATCTTCATGAACTATTTTTTTAAGTTATAAGTTATAACTACATCTTTTTCTTTTATTGCTTCTCATCAAAATAATAAAGCCATTAGTAGTTCTTATATTTTGATATCATTAAAGTAGTAATTGGAACTTCCTTTGGTTCAACAATCTCCCTTTTTTATGATAAAAAAATATTTGTAATATTAGAGAGTAATAATAAAACTAGGCGTACAATTAAGATAGTGTTTAGCTTCCCGTTAATTCATACATGAGACATAATTCAATATCAAGAACAAAAGAGATAACTAATATTGAATGTAAAGAAATATCTACACATATAGAAAAAAGAAATTTACTTAAATAAAATATCACATAGACAAAAGTCATCTTATAGACAAAAGTCACTCCTCTTGAATATTATCACTTTCCCTTAATCTAATATTACTAATCTTTCTTCACTTTTTTGGAACCATCAAAAAGAAACCAATTATCCAAGAAAAATAAAGAGTCATAAATTGTATTAAGTTAGAGATTTCCTAAATTTCAATGATCAATCACATGTAAACTCAAACTTATTCACAATGTTAACAATTAATTACTATGGATAAAAAGAAAAATTATTAATCAAACCCTTAATTGCATTTATAAAATAACAAATTGAGAAAAGTACAAAGAAATTAAAAATTTTCTGTTTGGTATTGTGCCTAAACAAAAGAAGATCAATTAGAGCAAAATATAACTAGTTTTGACAAGATTAAATGTTGTTATTATAAAAATATATAGTTAATCGAAATATCTATCTTATTAATTTAGAAAAAGTGTATAATTTAAATGTTCCAAAATTTTAGAAATAATGATAGAATAAAGTACTCAAATTTAAAATAGTTAAATGGTAAATATGATGCAATCACACTTATTCTTAAATAGATTGAATAAATCATATAATTTATAAAAATTCAAAAACATAAATATTATAAAAATTCTTAAAGTTTAGGGTTTATCTAAAAAGAATGTAAGTATTAATGATCTTTAACATGAAAGGAAAAGAAAAAATTGAAGATAAGATAGCTAGTTGCAATGGGGATGATGTTTTTCAAAGAAAAGGCGAGTTTGCTAGGGTTTTGGTAGGCACTAACAAGAAAAATGAAAAATAAAAGAAAGGAAGAGGAAGAGGAATATAAATCATGTGAATTGGTCAACCACTCATAGACAGTTGTTGACTAGTTAAAGGATACGATCAACCATTTCTATTTATTAAATAGAACATAAAATCACTATAATTTTATTTTCTTCCTTGAAATAGATATTGGCCGACCAATGCTCTATATTGGTTGACTATTGGAGCCTTATGGTCAACTATTCATATAACTAATCTTCTTACAGCTCATTAGAAAGAAATTTTCTTAAATGGGCAGACATTGGTCAACTATTGAGAGACATTGGTCGACCAATATATATAATGAGTCTTTTCATTGTTTGGCCAAAGTTTTATGTGTGGGTGTATATATATATATATATATATATAGGATTTTAGTAGTTTTTAGAATAATAGTCAACCACACTATGATATTGGTCAATTAATATGATCTAAGGACCTTCAAATCAAACTCAATACCTAAATTAAAACATTAAAATGCATAATAATTAACGGAAATGTCAATTAAAAACAATTACAAGCATTAAAAGAGACCTTAATCACATAGGGTCATGTCTCTAATATCATTATTCATTATATTGGTGAAACTATTGCCCAATTCGTTTCATGTGTCAGTCAATTTTAACTTAATATCACTACTTGTATATGATCTTTAAGTTTATATGATAATGTCTATGCTATACTCCTTTAGAAAAATTAGTTAATCCCTTATTAATAGTGCAACCACAAGCCTTTATCACTAAGAATTTATAATCAAATTTACAAATAAAAGTAAGATCTGACAAATTTCTAAAACATGAATTAATAATTACCCCTTGTTGAACATTACCTATGATATGATTCAAATGATATTTCTTCTTGAAACTTTCAATCTATTGGAAGCTTTTCATCCTTTATGGCTTTTTTACTTGGTTTAACAACTTGGTCTTGGGTTATGTTGAATGTTCTCCTAGGATAGTGAAATGAACTACCATGATTATATATATGATACCTATTATGAATGAAGGCTTAATGCATGCTTTTTTTGGAGCCTAACAGGTGTGAGTGAGATTGCATTTTATCATAAAAGATATGCCTACTATTTATATGAAAGTATTGAACTCTATAATTTTATGAGCTATATATGAAAGCATGATGCCTACTCTTATAACGAGCCCTAATGGATATGACATGTGCATACATATACTTAAATGTGGATGTTCTATACCCATTTGGTCACATTAGGTATTGTTTATTTGCTATATAAATATTTTCATTTGTAAGCATAGTTTTAGAATTAGCTTCACTTTCATGATTTTATCCTATTCCATACCTATTATTTATACCTTTTTGGACTTAGTATATTTTTTTAGTTTTTCACTCCCTTTGGTGAACTTGGATAGTGATTCTTTAAGAACCTTTAGTTTCTTTTTTAATGTCTCATTTTCATATTTTAATGTGTCTAGTGTATCATCAATGATCATTTTCTTAGATGCTTTAGTGTTTTGCGATTAATTTTTCATCTTTTTATTCTTATTTTTATTTATGCATGTATTTAACTGTTTTTGGATGGTTAAGGTTAGAAGATAACTTCTTTTTTATACTCATGATCCCCAGGCTTTAAAATAGTTCATCCCACATTAAATTTCTATCACTATTGCAGGAGTTCAATTTTGATGTTACCCCATTATTATCCTTAGCCATAAAGCACATTTAGGTTGTCTTTCCTTCCGAATACTCACTTTTGGATTTTCTTGAGTCATTGAAGTTAATGTTTTGAGAGTTATCTTTTTCTTGTTGCCCTTCTTCTCCTTTTTATCATTTATCACTATTACAGGAGCTTGATTTTGATGTTATCGTATTATTATCCTTATCCATAAAGCACATTTGGGTTATCTTTCCTTCTGAATACTCACTTTCAAATTTTCTTGAGTCATTGAAGTTAATGTTTTGAGAGTTTTCTTTTTCTTGTTGCCATTCTTCTCCTTTTCATCATTTTCTTCATACTTTTTGTTGATTTTGATGAAAGGACATTAGGATTTCATATACTCAGATTTTCAACATTCATGGTAGTTAATATTAGAAGATATACATTTTGAGTTAATCTTGCCTTCCTTAAAGCGTTTTCTTTTAGAGAATTCTTTTTAAAAAATATCTTGAATTTCTTAGTCAGGTATTCATCCAATTTTGCTTATAAATGTCTCTTCTTTTTCACTTGAATCCTCCCTCGAAACTTTGAAAGCTAAGTCCTTTTTCTTTGCAAGCATTTTTTTCTTTTTTTTTAAATGAAAGAAGAAAATGTATTAATAAAGAATGAAAGTTAATTCTTACAAGAGGGTCTAAGGGGATACCCTTTGAAACAAGAGAGGTGTAAAGTTTTTAACTACTCAAAACATAGAGAGAAAACGGTAGTAATAACTGGAGAAGTTTGGAGCTGCTATGTACTTAGTTTATAAATTCAGCTCTTTGATGCTGTTAAGGGTTCCAGAGATGAGAATATCTATTCATTTAGACTTTAGTTCAAACCACCTATCATTGCCTTCTTTCCATATTGTTCCATATTGTCTAAACACACACACTAACAGCTACAATATGGGGTAATTGCAAGGGAGTTCTTCGAGTAGTTAGCCATTGGTCTGCACTAGAGAAAGTAGTAAAATGATTTGGCCATTGGCAACTGAGTTACGTCGCTTTCCAAACCCGATGTGTTTCCTCGTATGTGAAGAATAAGTGGTTTCATGTTTCTTTCTAAGTTAAGCAGAAAGGACATCATGTATTGATGTTTAAGTAATTAAGTCGATCAGTTGTATCTAATCTATTTTGTATAGTGAGCCACAAGAGAAAGGAGGTTATAGGGGGATAATCTTGTGCTAGATGATTCAATGCCATCCCACTTCAGGTTCTCTCACCCGTAACAAGTCCTTAATTTATTTATTTGAGAGGAGATGGGTTGGCCTGTTATACGAGTAGAAAGTATCAGGATGAAGATAGGGAGCATATGAAGGTTGCAAGTGAGTAAAGTGATATAGAAAATGCCATCTATCACCATTGATGAAATATTCCAATTTGGTATCTAGAGGGATATAAATAGAGCTCTGTGCAACTATTTCATATGGTAGAGATTTCCTTGGCCTATCCAATTATCAAACCCAAGGAAATTAGTTTCTTGTTGTCGATGGTACAAGTGATATGGTCCTGTACAAGATTTCTCAAGCGCAGTAATTGATTCAAAAATAAGAGTTGTTTGGAGACATAGAGATAGTCTAGATGCTTCACCCTTTAAGAAAATAGGAATGTATCCATCGTTGCCATAAAGACGTTTTATCTTGGATAATCCACCATAACCTCTTCAATAATAATGACTGGTTTGTGAGTTTAACAGAGGTAATATTCAGCCCTCCTTCTTCTTTTGGATAGCAAATATTAGTCCATTTAATTTTTGCACTTCCTTTAACTCCCATCGACTAATTCCATAAGAAGTCTTTGAATATTCTTACTATTGCCTTAATGACAACTTTGGCAAGGAAAAAATGTGAGCACTAGTAGATATGCAAGGAACTCAACACTGATTTGATAAGTTAAAGTTTTCCAGCAAAAGATAAGAATTTATTCACCCAGAATCCTATTCGTCTATGAATTTTCTCTATGATTGGAGTACATTCTAGGAAGGTAAATCTTTTTGTTGAAACCAGAAGACCCAGATAGATTAACGGTGGGCCTTTGTCGACCATACTCGTGAGTGACGCTATTTAGGTAGCCATTGGAGCAGCACCTTTAGAAATGGTAAAATGACTCTTATGGATGTTGATGCACAAGCCCGATATTGCCTTAAATCTATCAAGGACCTTCATAAAGCTCTGTATAGATTCAAGCTTGGCACTGCGAAATAATAACAGAACATTTGCAAAGGAAAGGTTAGTTAAACCAAGTTTCTTACACTTAAAATGGTGCTTAAACTTAGGATTCAAAATCACTTCATGTTATATGATGGAGTTGAGAACTTCCATGCACATGATGAAAAGGTAGGGAAAAGGGGATCCTCCTGCCTTAAATGACTTTGAGGGGCTGCAATTAATGAGGACTGAGTAAGACACAGTGGTGACACATTCTTTAATCCATTGGACAAATATATCTTAGAATGTATAAGCCCGAATCGTTTGTCATAGGAAACTCCATCGAACGATGCCAAAGGCTTTATGAAAATCAATCTTTATGGTGCAATTAGGAGTGGAGGTTGCACATGAGTAACTCTTAAGGGATAAGTGCTTTCCTTAGCCTAGTCGTGAGGATCTTCAAGATAATTTTATAGAGGAAGTTTGTATAAGAGATAGGTCAGAAATCACTAAAGGAGGAGGAGTGATCACTTTTTGGAATCAAGCAAAGAAAAGTGTGATTGATTTCCTTGAAAAGTACTCCGTTGGAGAAAATTTCCTTTATAGCCATCTCAACAAGGGGCCCTGTGATTTCCCAGGATTTTTGATACAAGTTGCCTTTCAGTCTATCTAGACCTGGGGCTTTCATACCATTCAAGAGGGTAAAAGTTTTCTCAATTTCCCTATCATCAATTGCCTTAGTCAACGTGTCGAAATTGCAGGGTTTAGACTCTTAGAAATGAACGTCGAGAGATCTGCATTAGTGATAATTTCAAAAGTTGAAATACCCAGCAAGGTGTTGAAAAACCTGATACCTCTTCTTGAATGTTCTGATAGTTCTAAAGCTGAACTCCCTCACCAGTAGAAATGGAGCAGATTCTATTTCTGTTTTTCTGAGCCAAGATGAAGTTGAAAAAGAACTTGGTGCATTTATCGCCCTTCTTAAGCTAATTCACTCAAGCTCTTTGTTGAAGGAATGAGTTGTGATTTTTTTGTGGACAGGTAGTGAGAGATGGCCTATTTTTCATTAGCAAGAAGTTGTGGATCCTGAGGATTTATTACGAGACAACACTAGATGCCTGTAAGTGCTTCGATGGCTTTAGAAAGAGATTGTGTAGTGGGGCCTCTCAAGAAATGCAATGATTTTAGTTCTTTTTTAATTGCGTTTAGTTTTTGGATGAAAATGAACTGTTTGGTTCTATGAAAATAACAATTGGATCCTGTCTTACAAGCTGCAAGAAAACATGGTGCGTTGGCCAAGTGATTGTTAAACCTAAAAGGGAACTTCCTAGCAATCGATGAGATAAGACACTCCACCCTAATTGGGGTATGATCTAAGAATAGAGGATCAAGGAATGTGGCACTGCTGTCGGGAAATTGAGTAAGCCAATTGCCATTGACCAAGGCACGATCATGTTTCTTTTGTATGAACCAATGGGAGCTTTGTTTATTGGACCATGTGTACTTATGGCCAACGAACTTCAAATTTGTCACTCCCAGCTGATCAATACACATCTTGAAATCATTAGAGAAATGGCGGAGATTACATTTACCATAGGCCTCAGATGGATACAATATAGAGTTGAAATCACCAAATAAGATTCAAGGCAGTCGGATGTCTCTGCTAAGAGTGATTAAATCAGACCATAATGCTTCTCTTTGGAAGCCAAAATTATTAGCATAGATGATGGATGAAATGATGTCAACGTTATCATTAAAAAAGGATAGTTTAAGGTGCAACATCTACTCAAAGGAATGAAGAAGCTCAACTGTAACTTCATCAGCCTTATAGCAGGCTATAATGCAACCAAGAAAATGGCGGAAATGGATTTTAAGCTTCTGCCAACCTAAACCCAGATTTAACTTATCAACATTCTCTCCTTTTATTTTGGTTTCTAGTAATCCTACAATGAGATGCCTTGTCTTCCAAACAAAATCCCTTAAAGCAGCTTGCTTTGTAGGGCAATTTAAACCTCGAACATTCCAAATAATAATTGACATATTAAAGATATTTGTTGTTGGAGTCCTTAGTGCTCCTTTGAGATCTCCGCCTTTCTACTGCTTGGAATGCATATTTTGCTCTTTGTTGTCCATCCTAGCTTCTTGGGTAGATTGGTGTTAAATTGTTTTTTCTTGTATCTCTTGAAATCTCATTTCATACATAAGAGAGATATAATTAGGTCCTCTATTGGTGGTCTTATCATTCATTCTTTTGTTGTAACCAATACGGTCAGTTCTCCTGGGTCAGTACATTATGCACTTATCAATGTAGGCCTTTTTCTCTTCTTGTACTTGCATTTTTAGTCTTCTTGTTTTATATTTGCTTTTTGCATGATGCGTGTTACTTCAGGTACAGCTTGAGGTTTCTTCTTCTTCGTTTTTTTTTTCCACTTAAAAATCAATACAGATTGGAATGAAAGAACTACACCCGTCTGTCTTCATTAACTAAAACAGAAATGAATCTTACAAAAAGAAAATTAGAAAGTCAAAGTCAAATCACAAATATGAGAAACATGATTTATGTAATTCGATAACATTATTTATATCCACATTGCAGTAAGACTTGTATCATTCTTTGTAAAGTACAGCATACATAAATCTTGTTTATATATGAAATTAGAGTAAGATATGTTACGAAAGTCATACTCACAAAAAAAGTTCTGCAAAACATGGTCGTTTTGTGACTAGCTTCAATGGCTAAAACATGTTTTTGTGTGTCATGGAATCTCCTCTCTAAAAAATTGTCTTCATGCTATGGACTAAAGCCAACCTCACAATTGCGGCTGTTCAACCTGATGAAGCTAATATGCATTTCTTCAATGTATGATTCGAGCAATATATCAGTGATAGATATCAAAATTCGTTGTATAGAAAAAGAAATTAATATGAAGTGTGAACCAGACAAGTTTCAGCAACTATATTATTGAGTTGCTAAAGCATAGTAGCCTATAAAACCCCACTTTATTTAATGCATGCCCATTTGCAATATATAAGAAAGGGATCTAACAAGTTCGCCTACAGAACGTCCTAATTACTTGTTTTAGCTACCACTTCTGTCTGTGGCAACGACTCACTGCTTTCTTCTTGGTAATGTAGTAATCAAATTAATGGGATTGTTTGATATTGAAGGAGAATATCGTTTTCTCAGTTAAGATAATAACAAGATTGTCACATTCTTAGGTAATATGTGCATATCAGGACTCAATTATTGCATACTTAAATTGTGAGGGAGAAAGTGACTAACAACTATAAATCTAATGAATGAATTGGTTCTTTGAATGTATCCTTGCCAATTTAGGGAAAAGCATGTCACGGGGTGACTTGCTCATGGAATGTGATAAGAGGAAAAATGATAATGACCCCAAGTTAGTTGTGGATTAGTTGAGCTTGAATTTACTGGTAGCCTCACCTTCCAAAATTATTAGTGGATGTTTGACCACAAATTTTGCTTTCTCCACTTTTTGTTTGAAAATTATTAACTTTGGGGACAAAGATTGGGAGAGGAACCAACGATTTTTGTGTTTTGTGCTTAAAATATAATAATTTGTATTTTTATACAAAAAGTTTTTCTCTCTATATGTATACAGGTTTTGTTAGATAGAAAATTTGCAGCATTAGTTCGTTTATTTATAAAATATAAGAAAGTTCAAATTTTAAGTTCCTGATTAGGATATTGTAACATAGTTTTTACGAGGCTAAGGAGAATTCTTATATTTGAATACGTATGGAAGCTAAGTCAATACGTCACTAAGACACAATAGGAAATACGGCCTTGTGATACAAATTATAATTTGTCCATTTCCTGCCAGTTTTTGTACATTTAACTTCATTTGGGGTGCTTGCTATTCGATTCAATCGACGTAGGACACGTTTAACAGAAGAATGTTTTTCATGTCATGGATCATATATTGAAATCACGAAGACTTTATTTTTTAGGGAGCGCTTGGTTTAAATTGGAGAATGGAAATGAGAATGAGAATGAATACAGTGAGGAATGAAAATTGATATAATCATTATAATTATGATGGTTGATTAAAATAAAGAAATAATTATCATTACTATTGATAGTAGTTAGTTTGTTAAAAATTTTGTAAAAAGAGTGAGAAAAAGTAAGATTGGTCTAAATCGACAAAAAGTGCATCAAATACACGAAGGAATAATTCCCATTCTTCTGATTATTGGTAAGAATAGAGTAAGGCCCCAAAATAAAGAATGATAGTATTACCTATTCAACCATAACTCTTTACTAAGCATTGTTTTTGATTTCATACTCATTCCTTTCTTCTTATACCCACTAAATAAGCATACCCTTAGCCTTCTTCGTAGCGTCCACAACAATTTACCATATTTATCAGTGGTATCCACAATTTATTATTTATCTTTTTGGTCCACTGACCACTGGGAGGTACATATTGGTAGTTCCTATCTTATAAAACTTAATTTACGAGATGCATGATTTTCTTACATTGACGCCCAAAGCATCAACACTGTTGGCTGTGGTAACAATCTGGATTCAAGAGCGTAATAGCCAGCTAAGGTAGACGTTGAAAGGTGTTGGTTAGGAGTTACGCTCAGTTCTTTATATCATTAGGTCGGTCCATTATTAAACATTAAATACATATCTTGATTTTCGAAAATCAAGTGTTACCATTACACCATATCCGTCAACCTTCAATGTCCAATAACTTGACGATTAGTGGTCGTGGGCATGACGCTTAGGGGCTGGTTTCTTTCGATTAGTTTACTAATCCAACATATCGCTTTGTTTTGCCGATATTGCGCCAAGAGAATAAATTGTCAAAAAAGAGACGAAGGCCCAACAAAATAGCCCTGAGTTAAATCTTTAGTTAGTCGACCTGAGGAAATATCAGCCCAGTACCTCGTATCCCAATGGCAAAACTTAATTTTATCGCTTTAGATTACATTGCATGTTCGCTTGACCAGCATAACGTTAGATTATATCGCAAAAGTATCATTTACTTCAACTAATTACCATTACTACTACTATTACTGCATGTAGGTTAAATAAAAATTTTACTAAGATGTAAATTTAGAAAGGTTCAATAATATGTAATTTTACCCTTAATTAGTTGAAAGAATGTTTTCAAATTATCACATGAATGAAAAAAAGAAAATAAAATAAAGAAAAATTGATTAAAATTAAAATTAAAAATAAATAAATAAATAAAATAATATTAATAATAGGTAAAAATGAAAATAAAATAAAATAACTAATAGCTACAAATAATTGTAAAATTAATAAAAAATAAAAATACTAAGAATAATAGGAAATAATAATAAAAAGAAGACTCATACTAAAATTAATATTCATAAAAAATAATAACAATATTAATGACAATACTAAAGATCCTAATAATTATTATTATAATAATACTAATAATAATAGAAAATAATAATAATAAGAAGAAAATTCATACTAACATTAATATTCATAAACAAAATAATAAGTACTTACCACATATGCTAACGATAATAGGGAAAAGTTAAAAGATACAAGAGAGCTAATAGGTTCTTTTTATGAAGGATTTTTACCTCAATCCTACACTCCATATGAACATATTTATCAACTAATGAAAATGAACATTTGAAATGTGATTAAGTTCCATTAATGGTTTCGATAAGATAATCATTTGACTGAACTTCCAATTCTGTTACGATGAAGAAAAGCTGGTTAGAAGAACATCTACTTATAAATGAGCAGAATAATGTCTCGAGGACACAGAATGTTCAGTCAAAAGTTGATTGGGGCTGCTTTTGAACGAATCGTCGCCAATACCAATGCTCCTCCCATACTTTATACATGGAGTCCAAGGGAATTCCTTTCGTCTCCGGCAGGAAAATCACTACAAAAATAGTCATCGCAGCAATCCAACCGGCATAGAATAGAAATGTGCCAAATTTGAAGTGGCATAGCATGGTCAAGAACGTTTGCGACAGAACAAATGTGGTAGCAAAATTCACAGCCACGCTTATGCTTTGGCCCGTAGGTCGAATTTTCATAGGGAAGATTTCACTTGGAATGAGCCAGCTTAGAGGACCCCATGACCAACCAAAACCAGCTGCATAGAAGCACATCAATACGAGGACCAGTATTGCGTAACCCTTGGAGATGTGCTTTTCGCCTGAAGTACCTGTTGTCGCCGCTAGGACAATCGCTACCGCAACCTTTAACAGAACAGAACACATTACAAAGTAAATGAGTTAAATAATCTATCTCGTAAAACGTTTGATATTTCCCTAAAAGAACTGACATATATACGGTACAATTAACTTCAGTATATATACAACGATCTCGGTTTGGCTAGGTT
Source organism: Erythroxylum echinodendron (assembly GCA_027575705.1). Classification (NCBI taxonomy): domain Eukaryota; kingdom Viridiplantae; phylum Streptophyta; class Magnoliopsida; order Malpighiales; family Erythroxylaceae; genus Erythroxylum; species Erythroxylum echinodendron. The sequence continues at coordinate 17,980 of JANZXR010000105.1, read as the reverse complement.
CATACCTGACACAAGAACATTAGAGTTCCTCCAGTTATGAACAGAAATCTTCGGCCATACCGGTCAACCATTCCAGTAGAGCAAAGAATGGAGAAAAGGTTAACTAGTCCTAATATAATAGATGCTATCAAAGCTGAATCATTTCCAAAGCCAACTGATTGAAAAAGAACTGGAGCATAGAAAGCAATTATGTTGATCCCAGTTACTTGCTGGAAGAAAGGTACAGCGATTGAAAGAACTAAGTGTGGCCTATGCTGCTTCTTGAATATGGTAACAAAAGGTTCCTGCTGAGCAGCTTTGGCCACTTCACTACATTTGATAAGATCAGCAAGTTCGGCGTCGGCATTTTCGTTGGTTCCCCGTACTTTGACCAAGGCTTGTCGGGCTTGCTCAGTCTTGCCTCGTTCGACCAAACTACTAGGCGTGTCTGATATGAGAAGCGCACCTGTTGTCATTATAGCCGCTGGTACCACGGCTAGTCCAAGGGATACACGCCAACCCCAACTGTGCTTAGAAGTTCCAAAATTTATGCAATTGCTTGCAACCACCCCAATGCCAATGAAAAATTGGAAGCCTGTACTAAATGCTCCACGCCACTTGGGTGGTGCTAGCTCTGAAAGGTAAACTGGTGTTGCCTGCATCGCAATTTTGTACATAAACATAACTGGAAAGCAAAATGATAGGGAAAATCCTATTACGTTCGCTATAGTACTGTCATCAGGACTATTCAACAGCATTTTCGTTTCATTTATATAGTAAGAGAAAGCAGCACTGACCTGGTTAGTGAAACCAACACCAAAACCAAGCAAGATACGGCCTAGAATGAGCATGGCAATATTGACAGCCCCGCCGTTGATGGCAGCTCCGGCGAGGAAGGTGCAGCCACCGAGCACCATGGTGTTTTTCCTGCCTACTGCTGCGGTTAAACGACTAGCTACAAGTGATGCAGCTAGCCCTGCTATATAAAGTGATGATGTGAAGGATGTCAAAACTTCACTATCAAATACGCAATACATGTTTGTTTTGGCCTCTGCTGCTTTCTTCAGTATTGATGGGAAGAACTTTTTGAGGAACGGTACCATGGTCGTAACCCCGCCTGTAGTGTAAATGTTAAAATCATATCGACGATGTTCAACTACGTCGAAAATAGAATTTTTTGGTGTCCACCATGAACTTTCATGCTACGAGTCAACAGGAAGTTCCATATGAATACATTGGTAGAGTTTTGGGTTGAGCCAATCATGCCTCAGTCCAAAGGCCTCTTGAATGGTTATAGGTGTATCATTAGGCCCAAACTTCTCAATTTTTAATTAAAATTTAATTTTTTAATTTAAATCTATTAATTTTCAATCTAAATGATCTAAATTCAAAAATATTTTCATAATTAATCAAACTAAAAAAATTATAAAACCTAATTTAAAAACTAATTTCGATTAATTTACCATCCTTACTGTTCGGTGTAAATCGATAAGTTCTAGATCCTGCTAGCGTAATTGTTTTCCCATCAGAAAACAGTGAAAAATCTGTTTACCCCTGCTTTATGGAGCTAGAGGACAACTTGGCGATGATGACGCCTCCATTGCCAAACGGAATCATGAGATTCATGACATTCCGCTACAAAAACTTTCGTTCCATTATTGGTAAATTACGGACATTTCACGTAAATATCTTAATAACAGTACCGTCATTGACAAATGGCAAAGAAACATACAGGAAGGAGTACCAAAATCTGTGTTGGTATACTAATTTAGGTTCAAATCACCTGTTATTATTTTGCTGATTCAACCTTATTTTGTGTCTAATATGATGACATTTTGAACTTAAAATAACGTCATATTATGCATAGATTATAAAACTGACGTCACAGTATGCAAGAAATAAGGTTGGAACAGATTATAGGTATAAAAATCTAGTTCTACAGTTTTCTAACGTATTAGAAAGTACAATTACGCAGATAAAAAGTTCTTTAATTTTAAGTTTTAGTTTATGAAATCTAAGTTAGAGATGTCAATAGGCTAGGTCTAGCCTAACTCCTAGTTGGATGATCCGCAAACCTCCCATAGCTCAGCCCGGTTCATCCTTACTTTTTTCTGAAAAATTTACAAAATGACATTATCTTTATTGTTCCAATCGAGCCATAGATCGGTCCAACCCGGCCTGATCTCGATTGGGTCGTACTATTTTAACTCGTGGTCTAATCAACCTGAGCCAAAATGATCCATATAATAGAGAATCCAAATTATACATTACTTCTTATTATTTCGTTCCGACTTGGAGTAGTTCTATTTCAAGTGGTTCAAATTTCAAACTGATGGGTTCAGCCACTAGTTGTTGTTCTTCTCATTATTACAACAACCACCAATTGATGGGTCCAACCACTAGTTGTTGTTCTTACAACAACCACTATAATCATAAGCATAAATTGTGGTGTTAGATGGTTGAAGATGTGGCCTAATATGAAGCCACAAAATCATGTTCTTTGGAGCCTATA
>JANZXR010000105.1:0-14161 GCA_027575705.1 Erythroxylum echinodendron | reverse complement strand
GAATGGTAATACTGTCTAGGAGATCATTGTGATCATCCTGGGTATTACCGAATCGGTTTACTTCACTAATTAGTGGGTTCACAGCTCGCACAGAATTGGAGTGAAAGCCCAACACAAACTTCCGTTAACTCTTTACAATTTTGTACTTGGGGAAGAAAAAGTTCCATACAAAGGCAAGCTAAACCTCAACTACCTAAAGTGTCATCCACCAAGGGAAGTAGATAAGCACGCTGCCAGATTAAGACAAAAATGATGGAACCAAACAATCTTTGTTAGTGTCCAACAAAGTCAAGTAGAAGATTAGAGATATGAGGCATCTTATTACCGCCCCTTCCTACCGGTCTCTGAGATCAAAAGTGGATCATCCATTAAAGGACTGATTATTTTGTAAGAATGGTTCAAACCTTCTGAATAACCTTTATTGTTTTATGTTTCGTGAAATCCTAAACAAATCCCGTATCAAGAAGCAACGAATTCTTTTAAACACATTAAAGCTGTGACCTCCGAGTTGCTTACCAGTAAGATCTATGAGCCTGTGTTAAATGAAGTAGCTATAGCCATGCGTTGCATTTGTTTATGTTTGCTCTCTATTAATTAAGGGTAAGCTTACGGAACTTCTATTAAGATGATGTCTTTGTTGTGTAATCAGTGAAATTACGATGCTGCTACATCAAGTTCAGATATCGGTTTCACAAGAGTCTATTTCATCCTTACTGACAGAAACAGGAGGTAACCCCATCACAAAATGTTAACTGGAATAAGGTGAACGAGACTGGGGAAAGGTAAACGTACCCGAAATTCCAATGTCATACCCAAAAATGAGGCCGCTAGATGCTGCAACAATGCAAGTAATCACCACTGAAGCTGTTATCTTTCCGTTGAACTCACTTGCCCGCCTGTCATCGGTAGCAAAACTGCCGATCGCCATCTCCTCCTTATTGTTTCTTCCTCTGAAACTGAATACTGTGACCAACGGAAGTTATTCACTGAAATCTCAAAGTCTTATAGGTTGTAGAGTTAAGAGGCTAAATTCACAAAAGTCTTATAGGTTGTTAAGAGGCTAAATTCGCAGTAGGACTCTTAAGCACCAACTATCTACTTTTTATTACCTGGAAGAATATTTTATGACATGGGATGGTCCGACTGTTTTGGGACATCACTCATTAAATGAATAAAGTGTGGGCAACTAGTTGAGTGTGCCCTTTCGTGGGTTGGGTCAAGCAAGTCTGGCTTAACGAATTATTAATTTTGTCGTTCAGTTGTTTGGTCATGGCAAACCTAAAAACTGTCTATTATAATTGTGGTTACTCATCATACGACTTGAATTTGCAGTGGAAGAGAAGATACTGTAACATCATACACCAGTTCTGAAGTTCTACGATGAAAACTGATCGAAGGAGACATCCATGAGAGGCCAAACCTGAACACATATTGCATGTTTGATGTCCAAGTTTCGGATCGTTACATTATATTACAATATTGTAAAGGCAGTATGGGCTAAACCTAGTGTTGTCAATTGCAATTACATTCTTCCAACAAATAACCGGGGTTTAATTGCTTTCTATTTCCCGATTCATTTTCAACAGCTGGCTCCGAGGGAAGATCTTTGCTCAAAATTGTTGGAGTTCAATGAGGTACGTGGTTGGTGCATTAATATGTATGGTAATGTGAAATGTGTATGTTTCCATGTGTATTATATGTTTCGTGTTGAAAATTAGTTTTTTGTACCTTAAAAAGCTATTTTCTTTAATTTTAAATTCTTGTTGGTTTAATTTTTAATTAAGGCATTTAATTTCAAATTATGTGCACCTTTAGTAGGTACATAATTATCTCAAACTCCCATACCATACTCTAAGTCTCTTATCTCAATTGCTAGTGTTCTAGAAGTATCAGCCGTTCACGCAACAGGTCTAGTGCTATATATCCAAAAACTCACGATATATACATGTGCATATGCTTCGATTATTAAGTTAGTTTCATTTAGTCACAAAGCCATGCTAACCTCACCTACTCTAAATGCCAACCACCAAGGAAGTAGCAGGCAACCAAACTAAGACTAAGGTTTCGACCAAACAATCTTAATTAGTCGCGTTAATAATTTTCTATAATCAAGTATTTAACTAACTTTACTTTACCAGAAGCTCCGCCCGTCCACTTGCTTATCTCCCAAATCAACTAGGTCATATATAGATTGTTTGACTAAATATACAATAAGAATAGCAGCATGCCTCGTATATTGTTCCTAAAATGCTCTGAATGAAGCCATTTTTTTTTCTCGAAAATGCCGTTCAGTTAAGTCAACGATTATAACTTAGAAGTTCTTATGTATCGTAATTAGTTGTCAGTAATTAAGGCCTTCCAGCTAGTGCTTAACGATGAGGGTATAGCTATGCTTTCTTTTCTTGGCATTTAGATTATTACTTGGAATTTGGAAATAATTTAAAATGTCAAAAGTAAGATCAAAGATTATGTTTATGAAAGTGCTTTTTTTTTTTTGAAGTTCAAATATTTTAAAGAGAAGGAAAATACTTTCACTGCAATATTATACTTGAAACTTCAATCTTATGACTGAAAATGAGGACGTTGGTTACTGCAACAATGTCGATGTACACTTTTTAATATGTTGTTGTGAGATATGTATTAAATTATAATAAAGCAGAGTTTTAATAATTTCATGTTTCTAGTGAAATAGAGTTTTAATGTTGCCAACATTTATAAAAATAGAGTTTCATTGCTTAAGCCACTTACTAATTATTTATATCAAAGCAACATTTATATACCTTGAAGATGCTAGAAGGTACATAAGCAAAAGATAGCGTCGGTAATTTTAATTAAATCATCTTGAACTTATAAAGTGCTGGGATTAAAATAAAGAAGCATCAAGAAATAATTATTTGTGTTCCTTACATAATATATATGAGAATTTGTTGATACCATATTATGTAGTAGAGAGACTATTTTGTTAGTAGAGTGAAGGATGTCATGAGGTTCAAGAAATTGAAGGACAAGGTCTTTTGTACATATCAATTTGTATCATATCATATTGATGTCTGATGGACACTAGTGTCACTTATCATATGACTTTCAATAAAGAATGGTTTTGTTCTTTTAAAGAGTGGATTATATTGTTAGATTTGGAGATGATGGAAAGAGTGTTGTCAAAGACAGTGACTCATTGCAGATTAAGATGCATGATAGAATTATCAGAATATTGGATGCTTGACATATTCTTGAACATCTAAAGAATCTTATATCCATGAGTACTCTTGATAGTCCAGGTATAAGTTATTTGGTGATGATGAATAACTTAAGATAGTAAAAGGTGTGTTGATTGTGATGAAAAACAAATTATAGCATGACATCTATTTATTAATGGGAAAGACGACAGTTAAATTAGTAGCTGTATCTTAATCCTTAGGAAAGAAAGATAATACTAGGTATTTAATCTATGGTTGAGTCATCTTAATGAGCAAGAAATGACAGATCTTCATAAAGAGAGTTTATTAAAAGATGATAAACACAAGATGATATACTTTTATACGTTTCATGACTTTGTTAAAGGTTTAGGGTAATCATTAATTAAGGATCTAGTGTTTATGGAGCAATATATGTTTAAGAAAACATATGGAAGGGTCATGTCATATTCAACACTGAGTAGTATTAGTACAAAGTTGGCACTAGAACAGAGGAGGCTGAAAATTCTAGTTCAGAAGGTAGCATAATGTCACAAAGAAAGTATCAGCACGATATAGTCAAGAATAGAGCGGGAAGAACCATCAAACGGCCAAGATGATATGGTTAGGAAGATTATATCGCGTATGGTCTTACCATCACTAATGGGAATAAAAATATCTTTCAAAGGACTAAAGAAAGTCACCGGAGAGACAAACAAATAGGGATTGTGTTGAGGGATATAATATTTCATAAGATTGAAAAATTGATTGCATCTTATCAAATCTTATTGAGTAACACTTCAGGGAATGTAATTGACATGTTAATAATCTCTCAAAAAATTGACAAGTTAATAAAGTCATTGTTTGCAAAAAAAAGTTCAGGCGTAGGTTGAATTTGGTTAATGTTATATAGCTTGAAACCATTAGGGTATGCAGGAAGTATTTCTAACTTAGATGTTGGAAAATTCAAGTTAAGACAAGGAATTTGTAATATGTGCCTTGAATTTTAGTGAAATAGAATTTTATGGATCTTAAGCTTTTAGTAAAATAGAGTTTTAGCATCACTAAACATCTATAGAAATAAAGTTTCAATGACCTTAAACTTTTGTGAAAATAGTATATGAATGATCTTAAGATTATATAAGAATAAAATTGGACTGTAATCATATTTTTGTACATAATTATATAAATACTATGTTAATGATTGTGTTAGGGTGATATTTTTACTTGTATAGGGAGGTTACATAGATTACTTGAATTACCTAAATTGATGTATACTAAGATATGTGTTAATGATATTTTCGGCATTATTTATAATTGGACATCTTCAATTATTTAAGGAATATTATTGTAATGAATATTCTATCTCATGTGAGACACTTTGAAGGTGAGGTTTATTTGGGATAAAAATCCTAGTTAGAAATGGATTTAATTGGAATCAAATTATCATATTTTTACGAAGATAAGATGTAGATGTTGGGTAATTTTTGGACTCTTATTTAACTTCCTTTTTTGGGGAGATAATGACTATCTAACGTAGCTATTTTCTTTGGTGATATTATTTACATTGGACAACGTATTTTCATTTGCTAATTGCGTGAATTGCTGGAGCTGTTTTGTTGTTGCTTTTGTGGAAAAAATCGATAGGGTCATGGTGACTTCGCAGCTGGATTTTTGAAGATTCTATTGTGTTGTGCTCCATGTAGTGTGTGGGGTTGTATTGGTGTCGTTTTTTGGTGGAGGAATGATAGGCATATGTTGTTGTTCTTGTTTGATGGTGTGATTTTATGTTAGGTTGATTGAGTATTGATTGTATGTGTTTTCGTGGCTGTCATTAGTGGTGGTGATGTGTGAAAATTTTCAGCAACTTTTGTGGATTTTCCAAATTCAACGTTTGTGATGTTTCGGTGATGTGAAGAAAAATTCATGTTCATTGGTAATTTTTCTGCTATTGCATAAGATATTTAAGTGATAATATCGAAAGCCTACAGTGATACTTTTGGTGGACAATTTCTCATTCTTTCATTGATAAAGCGATATATTTAGAGAACTTGTTTTTTATCCCAGTTGTTATCTTTGTTTACGTTCATTATTGTTTCTATCACTTGAATTATTTTATTTTCTTCATTTATTATCAAATATAATTGAGAAAATCTTCAGTTAAAGTTAATAAGAGGTGGTTGTATTATTGGGTGTGATTTACTTTCACGAGTTGTGAGGACGAGGGATAATGTCAAAGATTGAGTGAGTTGACTCAATCAAATTTTGTGTAAAACTATTATCGATAATGAAAATATTAAGCTAGGTAAGGATCCCGCATAAATATGTAAAGTCTACCAAATTATGTTAACAAATTTTAAGTGTTAATTTGTTTATTTATTTTTAATTTTTCAGTTTTTATTTATACTAGAAAATTTATAGTTATTGACTCAGTTACTTTATATCAAGTAACTATAGATATAGTTCAAAAGAACTGCCCTTGAAATAGGTTTATGCGAAACTGTATTCTTTCAAATTTTCAACGTATTTTTCTTTGCTTATTTTCTTATATATTATTTCTACTTTTTTTTACAAATAATATTAAAACAATTGATTCATAATAATTAGTTTTAGGATAATTGATTTTGTGTAAATTATGGTGCAGCTCAACTGCTCAAGTCACTTTCAGAAATCTTATTATCTACGACATCACTTCCGTTCGTCAAATCTTCCTTTCTTAATATTTTAAGAGACGAGAAATTTGCTAAGTGCGAATTTTGGAGCAATAAATATAGGCTCGAGTCTTTTTCAAAAAAGGAAATATATACGTTCGAGTCAACCGGTTCCTTGTAAAATGTAAAGGAAAAGTTAATGACGTTCTCGATTTCACAAAACGAGAAGCCTGCACAGAAGTTTGCCCTTTACTATGAAGAGAAATTTGTATTTCTCAGGCCACAAAAGTAGAACTTATGACTTGTTGAGTCGAAGGCTTAATTAATTCACGCCCAGTTACGGAAAGTTGGGATAAAACTTTTACCATTTTCAAAATGTTTTTTCTTCTATTTTTTCACTTTTAGATTTTCTTTTTTTTAATTACTTATGACGATGAGAAATCAACTTTCAAGCACGAAATAGTTGCACCAAAAGGAAATTATACTTAAATAAGTAAAAATTGCTGAATTTATAAAATTTAATTTCTATAAAATAGAGACAATCAAAATATATTATATTAGAGTATGGCACGGTCAAATATAACTTTTAAAAGGTGTATTATTCAATTTTTTTAAAAGACAGTAAAATAGAATGTCATTAATTTCAAATATAACTAATGAGCAAGTTGAAGAGAAATGGAGTTATTACTAAAGTTGAAATCAAACTAATGATCATTCTGAACCGATAGCTTTATTCACAAAGGAAATGCCAATGTTTGATATAGTTGTCCATCAGCAATATCATACTTTTTCTTCTCTCGCGTTGTCTATTATATTTGTAAGTAATAAGTTAATAATTCACTGGCGTACATGTTGACTTCTAATTGTATACACACAAATTTTTCCCACTCATGTTACCAAAAGGAAGCTTCCTATTTAAGGAACTGAGTAAGGTCTGCCATGGATAGCTAAGGGATTACTCAGTCTAGTTTGGACTTGATTCTTAGGATTTGAGAAAAGAAAAGGACTCAGGAAATTAAATAGAATATGGTAGGCAGGCATTTACCATCTTTAGTACGAAACGAGTCATGAGAATATAATTTTGGGATGTTTGATTACTTGATATTCACAAATTATACCACTTATTTACTGTTTTGTTAGTATACTTAGTTTCAGTTATGATTTTAGATTATGATTAGCAATCATGAAAAGAAATGAGAGATCTTGTAGCATATGAAGTTTATCTTATTATTCCCTTTTTGATGAGGCATATAATTTGCAATAATTAAAAAACACAATTGGTTCGGTCGGTTCAACCGTAAAATTTTTGAATCGTTTAATTTTTTGATTTAACTTTGAAACTTTCAGTTCGATTTGCTTTAATAACTCTTCTTGTTAACAATCGATCAATTTATTAATTAATCAGTCAATTTTTGTAAATTAATAAATTCTTATAAATTAAAGAAATTAATTATTTTTTATTTAACAATCTCCTTTTTAAATAAACTTCAAATTCTTGAATGATAATCTTTTTTTACTATATTTTAATTATATTTAATCTTTAATCAGTTTTATAGCAGTTTAACACCCGTTGAACCTTTTAAATCTTAAACTTTTTCTCTTATCGATTTAATTTGTGGTCTAGTTTTTAAAACATTATAATTTGAATAATATCCTTTCTTGAGATACAAGGCTGAATACTGCTACTATAACGATTTCAATCAATTTGCAGGAAGAGAATTTTGAATGCGAAGATCATAGGCCAACTAAAATGTTATTCGACATTAAGAATTATTTTATTATTGTACTCTCCTTTTTGTTGACATTCAACGGCTACAAATATAAAAGGAGCAAAAAGAATTTGTTTCTTACAAACAAAAAGTAGAATGGCTGACAAACTAACAGAAAGTCCTAGTATATCTATACCATATGAATATGAACATTGACACATTTGTAATCAATAATGTATTATTTTAAACTAAGTTGCTTGTACTCACTCATATTACCAATCCCTTGGATATGATTATTAGTTTAAATGAAAACTGCATGCTGTAGTCCTCTTGACCGTCTAATTGGCTAACCACCGGTCATGCAACTAGAAGATTGACCACGAGGGTCTCTAATGTTCAACCCAAATTAAAGAGTTGCACTTGTCCACGAAAAGAAGTTCCAAATTTCATAAGTGAAGGTTTTTAGTCAAAAGGTTTAATGTAAATTAGAAGAGTCGTTTTCATTAATCAAATGAGAAAAATTATTCGTGAGATTAAATTAATCATTTTATGAATATAAGACAAGGAAAAGTCAATTATTAGAGAGAGAAATACTAACTTCCTTAAAAATATTTGTTGTAGATATTGTTTTTATATATTGACTCATTAAATAAATTATTAGAATATCAAAGATGCGTCTAATCTCACAATTTGATAAACCTGTAAGGGGCTTGTTGGAGATAGTTGGGGCTTACGTACCTTACCTATAACATCTGCCACGTGCATTGGTGCAGCATCAACCATTCCACATCCTGACCTTTCTGTTCTTTCTCCGCTCCCCTTTGTCTTTTTACGTTGGAAATGGTAGACACGAAACGAACTTTTGTAGTTTTATTCAAAGTTACATTTTTTTTATAGCTTCTTTTTCAAAGTGCAGAAATGAGTTGTATTTTTACTTATTTTTTAGTTCTTATAAAAATAAAAAGAAATAAAATATGTCTTTTATTATTTTTTATAAAAGTCAAAAGTGAGCTGTAATTTATTTATTTTATTTTTTAAAGAATAAAAATAGGTCATATATTTTACTTCATTTTATTTTTATAAAAATAAAAAAGGTAATATTTTACTCCCTTTATACAACAGTTTAAACTCCTTTTGATTTACAACATATATCATCATTCATCAAAAAGAACCCAAAAGTCCCATTTTCAAATGGCTTTTTCATCACTAATGATTGTGGCTACATGTTCTGAACACCTGTAAATGATGAAAGGGAAGGTTGAAAATGTTACTGAGCGGGTTCAATTTGTTAATCTAGAATTGAAGTATTGGGGACTGGTTGCACTAGGAAAAATAGAAAGCTTAGTTTGAGTTCCTATAATAGTCGACAAATTAACTCGACAGAAGGAGAGGATTAATTTTGCAAGAGTCCTAGTGGAGGTTGATGTGAAGAATATGCCAGATAATGTGCTTTCTGAAATTGAGAAAGGCATCTTAGTGGAGTAGCAAATAAGTACGCATGGAAGCCTGTACAAAGGTTTTGGGCATATACATGAATTATATAGAAAAGCTGTTAAAAGGATGAAATGGATTCCTAAAGTCAGTAAAGAAATAGAGGAAACTTGGAAGAACAACATAATATACCCATTGTCCAACAGATTGAGAACTCCGTCCATGAGGGTAAATCACAACAGCAAAATTTCGATGAGAATTTTATAACCAAAAGTATAATACCCTTGGAGGAATGGCAAACTATTAACAGGAGTGCCTCAAAAAGTACAGGTAACTCCTCTTAAAATAACAGGATGTTAGACACATTTAGAGATAGTAGAGGTATCAGATGCTCATAGATAATATAGCATTTTGGAACATTAGAGGACTCAATGGTCCTCATTGGAACATTAGAGCACAATATAGGTATATTTGGTGTTACTGTAAATAAAGTTAGAAGGCCGAACTATATGAATATCTATAATAATATATATACTGGATGGGGAAGTCATTTGAATCTTGAACACCATACTTGTGGGAACATTTGGGAGTTATGGAAGAAAGATTTATTTGAGATAAAACATAAAGGTGACTTATAGTAATGCTCAGTTGGTGCATCGTTTGGTGACTATTAAACAGAATGGGGAGAGATTCTTCTTGTCTTTCATATGTGCTTTTAATACAGGGATCGAAAGGAGGAGTTTGTGGGATAAATTGAGAGAATTGATGGATGGTATACCGGATCCTTGGTTGGTTATAAGTGACTTTAATTAAGTTTATCCGTAAATGAAAAAATTGGTGGAAGACTGACTGATACGGGTGATGTTAAGAGTTCAGGAAATGTATTACTGATTGTATGCTTATGCTTACAGACATGAGATATAAAGGCTGCTTTTATACACGAAACAACATACAAGACAAGGGAAAATGGTGCTCTACAGACTTCATCGAGTTATCATAAATGATGGATGGATACAGAACTGGCCCAATATAGAGGCTGTATTTTGAATTAGGGAATTTCTAACCATTAGTAAAATGAGTGTTAGATGGCAAATGGAACTCATGATCGGCAATATATGTTCCAATTTTTTATTATGTGGATTGAGCACCCAAGATCCAAAGACATCGTCAAGGAGACTTGGCAAACTAATATAACTGGCTGTAAAATTTTCCAGATTGTCCAAAAACTTGAATTGCTAAAGGGAAAGCTACATCAGCTTAGCAGAGAACAATATGATGATGTTTTATGAAGGAAATGGAAGATAAGGTAATGATAGGTGAAATACAGAGGAACTACAAAGGAATCCTTTAAGTGAAGATATACAAGCAAAGCTGCTAAAGAAAGAAAACTTGTTGCAGATTATCTAGTATTGAACTTTGAGATTTGTTGTGGGTTACTTAACAAATCTCAAAGTTCAATTATGTGTTAATCGAGTTACAAACAAATTTTATTGTGTTTTTAATTTATTGTGAGATTTTTTCTCTTGAACTTTGAGATTTGGTATGGGTTAAGGATGAACTCTGTTTAGAAGACGGCATGCCTTTTTCATAAACTCGCTCATAGTCTATGTAGTAAAATATTTGTTTGATGGTAATGATGTAGCTAATGAAATATGTAAGGAGTGATATTTAGAAGAGTTATGTAACTCAATATAATTTTTGAATCATTTATAACAAAAACATAATTATAATATAATCATTTATTGAATGTTTAAAAATTATGCACATAACTTGTAATATTAATTTAATATTAAATTTAAATTATGTAATAAAAGTTAGGAACCAAATCACCACATGAATACTTCAGTATGATAATGTAGAACTTTCATGTCTTGTAAGTTTAGAATTTCTATTAATTTATTATTTTTATATTATCTCAACTTTAGAGAATTTAAATTAGTAACTGAATAAATGTATTTTTATTTTAATTTTACAAATTCAAATTCTCTTAAATAAGGAAATTATAAATTAATTTATTAATTTCTTTTTAAGGTCGGAGAGTTCAAATAATCAAAAGGGCACGCGAACTTTAAAGATACTTCCACAAGGAAATGAATGAGTGAAAACAACGTTAAAGATATTTTCAACACAAAGTTCCTATACGCATAAAATTTAATGATTTTTTGAATTACAACTCCAATGGGACCGACAAGGGGCACCTTTGAAGGCATAATTTACGCGTTACGAGGAAAAAGTGGATTCCAGTTCTTCAGCCCATTTTGCACGTTATATCGTTCATAGTTCTTTTTCCGCTCATAGCTATACCGTAGAGGACTTAATTTATCAAGCATTCACAGAATATCGAGGGAACTGCACAGTGCCATAATCTGGGCGACAAAATTTTGGACTTTATGTAATACGTCCAGCGTCAGTCTGTCTTCATGTTTGCCAATTTGATTGACTGACGATACCATGCGGACCACCCTTTTAAGTCCTATCAATTCAAGCAAGGGACTATATAAGTTTTCCATTAGGCTTGGAAAACAAGGTAGATAGACCTCGAGACCACTATCTTTAAACAAACTCATGGGTAAGTTAGATTTGAAGAATCTGATCTCCATTTTGCTTTTAATCTTCCATTACACAGTTTTTGTCGCTTCTGACTCTGCTGAAGAATCATTTGCACTGCTCAAATGGAAGACTAGTCTTGAAAACACACTGCACTCCAACTTATCTTCGTGGCCTGCGCTTCCTGAAAATCTCTCCAATTCTAGTCCTAGCACAAGACCCTGCAACTGGCTTGGAATTTCTTGCAATCTTGCAGGAAGTATTGTTAGAATAAACCTCACAAATGCTGATTTGAAAGGTACGCTTCAGGAGTTCTCATTCTCGTCTTTCCCAAATCTTGTTTACTTAGATTTATCATTCAATGAACTCTATGGAATTATTTCACCTGAAATTGGCCAGCTTTCTAAACTCATTTATCTTGATTTATCGAGAAATCAATTATCAGGGACTATACCACAAGAAATAAGCCTCTTAATTAATCTTCAGATCTTTTATATTGTTGAGAATAAGCTAAATGGCCCAATTCCTGAAGAAATAGGACACTTGAACTCTCTTTCTGAACTTGCTCTTTATACCAATCAACTAGAAGGAACTATTCCTGCTTCTATTGGTAAATTGAGCAATCTTTCTAAACTTTACTTATACGAAAATAAACTATCTGGTTCAATTCCTCCGGAGATTGGAAATTTGTCGAATTTGGTTGTTCTTCATATAGATACCAACAATCTAATAGGTCGAATACCTACCACACTTGGAAACTTGACCAATCTGAAAGTGTTGTTCCTATTCAAGAACCAAATATCTGGTCCCATTCCTCGAGAAATTAGGAACTTGCAAAATCTCAACAAATTAAGCTTACATACAAATCAACTTTCTGGCTCAATACCAGAATCATTTGGTGGTCTAACCAGTCTCACTCAACTCCATCTCCATGTTAATAATCTTTCTGGTCATATTTCTCCTGAGTTGGGAAACATGACGTCTCTTGATGATCTAGAAGTGAGTCAAAATAAACTTACTGGTCCTATTCCACCTTCATTCGGAAATTTGAGGAAATCAAAATTTTTATTTCTCCGAGACAACAAACTCTCAGGTTCCATTCCACAAGAGATATCTAATCTCACAAATTTGATTGTACTGGAGGTAGACACAAACCAGCTCACAGGTCAACTGCCTCAAGGTGTTTGTGCAAGTAAATCTCTCCAAAACTTAACGGTCAACAACAATCTTTTGAGCGGTCCTATTCCAAAAAGTTTGAGAAGTTGCACAAGTTTGGTGAGACTCCGTCTTGATGGAAACCAATTTACAGGAAACATATCTGAAGTTTTTGGTGATTATCCATCCTTGGATTTTATTGATTTGAGTGGGAACAAGCTTCATGGTGAACTCTCTTCTAATTGGGGAAAGTGTTGCCAATTAGCCACCCTAAAAATTGCAGACAACAACATTTCGGGTAGGATACCACCTGAGCTTGGAAATGCAGCTAGACTACAAACACTTGATCTTTCTTCAAATGGATTGGAGGAAACAATTCCCAAGGAGTTGGGAAATTTGACTTCTTTGGGTAAATTGATTTTGAGCAACAACAAACTTTCTAAGGCTATACCAATGGAAATGGGGTCATTGACAAATCTCGAATATCTGGACCTGTCTGGAAACAGAATAAACCTACTGATCCCAGCTAACTTTAAAAACTTTCAGAAATTGCACTTCTTGAATTTGAGCAACAACCAGTTTAGTGGAAAGATTCCAGCTGAAATGGGTATGTTGGTTCACTTATCCCAGCTTGACCTTAGTTACAACCATTTCAGTGGAGATATACCCGCGGAACTATCGCACTTGCAGGATATTGAGCTGCTAAATATTTCCCACAACAATCTCACTGGTAAAATCCCAACAAGTTTCGAGCAACTTCGTGGCTTGCAATATGTAGACTTGTCAAACAACGAGCTTTTTGGTCTTGTTCCAAACAGTAAAGCTTTTCAAGAAGCAGAATTGGAGGGAAACATGGGACTGTGCGGTAATGTTACCGGTCTGCTACTATGTGGAACCTCAAAGGAACATAAATCAGGGAAACGAACAAAAATTCTAAAAATTGTCCTCCCTGTTGTTGGAGCGGCTTCTCTTTTATGTGCTTTAGTTTTTGTGTTCTACTTTTGTCAGACCAGGAAGGGAAGCTCAAATAAAGGAAGTGACACAGATGGTGAAGAATTGGTTATTATATCGGTCATCGATGGTAAAACAATGTATGAAGAAATAATACAAGTGACCAACAATTTCGATGACATCTATTGCATTGGAAAGGGTGGAACAGGAAGTGTTTACAAAGCGGAGTTGTTTCCAGGGAACATTGTCGCTGTGAAGAAATTTCATTCCTTGGATCTTGGGGACATGTTAGGACAAAAAGGTTTTCAGAATGAGATAAGGGCTTTAACGGAAATCAGGCACCGAAATATTGTAAAGCTCTACGGTTTTTGCTCACATCCACGACATTCATTTTTAGTTTATGAGTTTCTGCAGAGGGGTAGTCTGGCAAAGATTCTTGAAAACAACGAAACAGCTAGAGTTTTGGATTGGGATAAAAGATTGAATGTGATACAAGGTGTGAGCCGTGCATTGTATTACCTGCATCATGAGTGCATACCACCAA
>JANZXR010000104.1:69628-89486 GCA_027575705.1 Erythroxylum echinodendron | reverse complement strand
ATGAACACCTTCTATCCAGAGCTGAATAAGCTCCTCAGAGAGAATGTTTTCTCTCTGTCTACAATATTCTTTCTTCTAATTGACTGAATCCTCCGTTCTCTCTCTGCCCCCTTCTTAGCTACCCAACCCGTACATTCAGTTATTTTTGCCCACCTTGTACCCATTCTGCACCCTCACACTACTAACTAACTTTTGCATTATTACCCACAACCCCCTCTCTCTTTCTCCTAGAGTACACTCTCCATATCCTAGGTTTATTGTTATTGATCCTAACATTGCCCCCTTCTTGAAAAGCAGCCTTGTCCCCAAGGCTGAAATGAGGAAATTGACACTGGATAACAAATTGGTCTTCTCATGTAGCATTCTCCATCGGTTTACCCTTCCAATGAATTAACCATTGCTTAGTTGAGTGTCCATCCTTAGTAATCACCCTACTGGCCAGGGCAGTTTCTGGCTCAACATCCTCTTGTAGCTCCACTTCCATTCCTTCTAGTAAAGTCTCCTCAACTGTGTAGTGTCCCACAGCCCTTTTTAGTTGGGAAACATGAAAAACAAGGTGAACTCGAGAATGCAGTGGGAGTTTAAGTTTATATGCTACAACACCCAAATTTTCCAGAATTTGGAACAACCCAGAGTATCTGGCCGCTAGTTTTTGATTAATTCTTCGGGCCACCGTGAGTTGTTTGTGAGGACGGAGCTTAAGAAATACCCATTCTCCCACTTGGAAAGATAATGGATTCCTCTTCCTATCAGCATACTTCTTCATCTACTCTTGATCTCTTTGAAGATTGTATTTGAGCTTATTCAAAGCCTCATCTCTATCCACTAGCTCTCTAGCCACTGCTTCCACCTTAGTTTCGCCTTGCACATACCGAACCAATGTAGGAGGTTTTCTGCCATAGACCACCAATTCAAAAGGTGTTGAACCAGTAGACACATGGTAGGTAGTATTGTACCATAATTCAGCCCATGACACCCAAGAAGACCAATGTTTGGGTTGTTCAGAAGCAAAACACCTCATATAGGTCTCTAGGACATCGGTTAAGTACTTCAGTTTGCCCATCTGTCTCCGGTTGATAGGAGGAGCTCATTTTCAGCATAGTTCCTTGCAGTCGAAACAATTCCCGCTAGAAGTAGCTCACAAATAATGGATCCCGATCACTTATGATGGATAATGGAATTCCATGTAAACACGCCACCTCCTTTACAAATACTTCAGCCACACTTTTAGTCGTATATGGGTTCTTCAATAGAATAAAGTGTCTATATTTAGACAACCTATCAACAACTACCAGTATTGCTTCATATCCTTTAGACCTAGGAAGTTCCGTGATGAAATCCATCGATATATCTTCCCAAATCTGGTTGGGAATGGGAAGAGGCTGCAACAGACCCCCAGGAGAGGTAGCAATATACTTCTGCCTTTGCGAAATGTCACAAGACTTAACAAAGTCTTGAATGGACTTCTTCGTACCAATCCAATAGAGATTGTTGGCAATCCTCCTTTATGTGCGTAGGAAAAACCTGAATGGCCTCCTATAGGTGAAGAGTGAAATTCTTTAAGGAGTAAGGGAATGAAAGTGGTATGAGCTGAAATCATTAGCCTTCCCTTGTGTAGGAGAACTCCTTGGTGCCACTGAAACCCTTTTCTCGCATCTGGATTTTGCTGTAATTCCTTGATAACATCACTTAATATAGGATCTTTGTCTACCACCTGCTACAAGATTTTACCATCAGCCCATAATGGATAAGAAATCATATTCTTCAATTCACCCGCTTCATGAATCCGTGACAAAGCATCAGCAGCTTTATTTTTGGGTCCCGGCTTATAAATGACTTCAAAATGATATCCAAGTAACTTAGCCATCCAGCATTGTTGGTCGGTTGTGGATACCCTTTATTGCAGTAAATGACGGAGACTTTTTTGATCTGAATACACCACAAGGTGTCTGCCCCACAATGTCGCCAATGATGTACTGCTAATACTAATGCCATTAATTCTTTCTCATAAGCCGACTTAGATAGATTGCCTTCGGATAAAGCTTTACTGAAATATGCAATTGGTCTTCTATTGTGCATCAATACAGCCCCTACCTCCTTGCCCGAAGCATCACTCCACCTCAAAGGGTTGGGAAAATTGAGGAAGAGCCAATACCGGGGATGTAGTCAAGGCCTTCTTCAAGTTTTCAAAGGACGCTAAGGCTGCCAAATTCAAATGAAATCCATCCTTCTTTGTTAATTCGGTAAGAGGTTTGGCTATCTTATCGTAGTTCATAATGAACTTCCGATAATATCCTGTCAAACCGAGGAATCCCCTCACCCCTTTCACATTTCGAGGAATGGGCCAATTCACTACACTTGAAACCTTGGCTGGATCCACCGCTACTCCCTGTTCATATATAACATGACCCAAATAGGCTATTGTTCTTTTCCCAAAATTGCACTTCTACTGATTAACCACAAAATAATTGTCTTTTAAGGCCTCCAAGACATTTGTTTAAGTGTAAGAGATGGGTATCCCAATCTTTACTATATATAAGAATGTCGTCAAAAAAAAACTAGCACAAACCTCCTGAGGAAGGGTCTGAAAATATCATTCATAGCAGACTGAAATGTTGCTGGTGCGTTGGTTAATCCGAACGGCATCACGAGAAATTCATAGTGACCATCGTGTGTTCGGAAGGCTGTTTTATGAATGTCCTCTCTTTTGACCCTAATTTGATGATGCCCCGATTTGAGGTCTAGTTTAGAGAAGACTCCTGCACCATTCAGCTCATCTAATAACGCCTCCACCACTGGAATAGGGTACTTGTTAGGGACGGTGACCTTATTTAGTGCTCTATAGTCTATACACATTCTCCATGAATTATCTTTTTTTTTTTGACTAAGATGACCGGATTGGAATAGGCACTAGAACTAGGACGAATGATCCCCATTTTCAGCATTTGCTGCACCTGCCGCTCAATCTCATCTTTATGATGATGAGGGTACTTATAAGGTCTTACACTAATAGGCCCTTGTCCTTGCTGCAGGGCTTGCGCCTCTTGAAAAACCTCCGAAAAGTTAGTGAAGACGTTATTCAACTCCCCTTCTTCTTTTCTGGTAAGTTGCATCTGCTGCTCCTCCCTTATATCTACTCCCTCCACAGATAGGAAACTCCCACTCAAGATAGCAAGGAGTCCATGCAAGCACACTGAATCTTGCCATCCCCCAATCTGATTGCCAATGCTCTACTCATCCATACAGTCAACCCAAGACTACTGGCTAACTTCGTCGAAATGAAGTTATGGCTGGCCCCGCTATCAACTAGGATCACAATAGGGACTCCTTGTAGCTTCCCTTCCAATCTCATGGTTTTAGTTTCGGGTATCGTTGTCTCCTTAACACCGAATACTCCCATAGTTCGGCACTTTAGGGCTATCTCTCCCGCTTCTTCTGTTCTGCCTCCAATGCGATGATTTCTCCATCCTCAGTCAAGGTTTCGTTGTCATCCAAAATCAATAGCCTCAATTGCTTTTCCGCACATTGGTGTAGAGGATGAAACCTCTCCCCGCATCTGAAGCAAAGGCCCTTGGCTTTTCTGTCCATAAGCTCGTGATAGGAGAGATGTCGCAGCCCCTTATTCCTCTTCGTCGAAGCCCTTCTGTCACCTTCCAACCTTCTTGTTGGGGTCGCGATGGTGGAAACTCCCAGTCTACTCTACGCCTAGGAGTCGGGTTGAGACCCGAATGTCTCCTGGGTTCTCCCCGCCCCAAACCTGTTAGCAAACTTCTCACGACCCATTGGGTGTGGGTGCTCCGTATCTCTGCGGTTCGGGCTGACCCGCAAGTTGCCCCCTAAAAAAGCTCCCTCGGTTTGGCGTCCAGACACGCGGTCACGTGTTTTTGGTACCTCCACCTTCGCCGCTAACCGCATCCTCCACTGCTCTGGCGAATTTGATCTACTGATATCGGTTTACTGGCCCAAACGTACACACCCGTCGACGTATATCTGCTCTCAACCCACTCATGAAGTACCCCATATATTGCTCCTCGGGTACTCGACCCACCTGCGATGAGATGAATTCGAAGGCTTCAATGTATTCCTCCACTGAGTCAATTTGTTGCAGATCGGATAGCTCTTCGAATGGGTTGTCAAATATTCTCCCTCCATAACGCTCAATTAGAGCCCTCTTAAACTTCTCCCAATCCAGATCCTCTTTCGTCTCTCTTAGCAGATTGAACTAATGTATGGTTGAACCTTCCATGCTCAAAAGAGCTAGCTTCATTTTTATTGGCTCTGAGGTATTATGGACCTCAAAATGCACCTCCACCCTAGTGATCCACCCAACAGGATCAGACCCATTGAACATGGGTAATTCCACCTTGCGGACCGACATCCGATATTCCTCCATCACGTCATAGGAATGCTCCATTGGACTTGGTTGTCGCCTTTCACCAGCCATAGTCTGTCCCCTCCTTGAGGCATCCCCACTTCCCTGTCTTGCCTCTGGTCTTTTTCCCATCATTTTACTCATTTCCAACAGCAAGGCTCGCTGCATTTCCCCCATAGACATCAGCATCGATGATTGAATTTCCTCAACTCTAGCCTCCAGATTCGCCATGCAGGATTCCAATGCTTCTACTTTATCGGACATCTTAGGTGGCATCAAGGTAGGTTACTCAGAATTTTTCAAGTCTCCGAAAAAAATAAGAAAACTGGTCCTCCCCTACCTATTGAGAGAGTATCCGGCAGGTCGGACCAATATTAGAACTCTAGCTGAATACACTAGAGTTGTATTGTATTGATGATTGATAACAGAGGAAGTATACTGCTATTACAAGGTGGTTCTAATGAACACCTTCTATCCAGAGCTGAATAAGCTCCTCAGAGAGAATGTTTTCTCTTTGTCTACAATATTCTTTCTTCTAACTGACTGAATCCTCCGTTCTCTCTCTGCCCCCTACTTAGCTACCCAACCCGGACATTCAATATTTTTTCCCACCTTG
This sequence comes from Erythroxylum echinodendron, assembly GCA_027575705.1. Lineage (NCBI taxonomy): Eukaryota > Viridiplantae > Streptophyta > Magnoliopsida > Malpighiales > Erythroxylaceae > Erythroxylum > Erythroxylum echinodendron. The sequence goes on along the minus strand of JANZXR010000104.1, from coordinate 84,498 downwards.
TACCCATTCTGCACCCTCACACTACTAACTAATTTTTGCATTATTACCCACAGCCCCCTCTCTCTTTCTCCTCGAATACACTCTCCATATCCTAGGTTTATTGTTATTGATCCTAACACAAAACTTATCCTAGATTTGACGCATAGGATGAGCAAGATTCCATGGTTATGTCAAGGCTGTGGAACTTGATGAATCCTGAAATAAGTGGCACTTGTATGTTTCCCAGCACAACTAAGGAGATTTGAGAGGCAATTCAACAAACTTACTCTCAGGTTAATGATGTTGTTCCAGTTTATGGGATCAAAACTCAAATTTCAATAACTAAACAAGGGAATCACTCAATAAGTAAGTATGCAAATCTCTTGCAAAATCTATGGCCAGAAGATGCTAGAATGTTTTAACGACTTATGGCAAAAGATTGAATCTCTGATTTCCTTGTTGATCTTAATGTAGGATTAGATGTTGTGAGAGTCTCAAATTTTGGGAAGATATGATCTTCCATCCTTGAATGAGGTAGAACTGAGGAAAGGAGAAGAAATGTGATGCTAGAAATACATCCAGCAACAACTGAAGGATCTGCCCTAGTAACTACATCCACAAATTTGAAGGAAGTAAATGTTGCACAAACTGTAGAAGACAATAGGCAGTCTCCTCCAACCAAGTCATTCAATAAAGACGCCCTCTGTTGCACATACCGTAAGAAGTATCGGCATACAAGGGAGCAGTGCTAGAAACTAAATCGCAAGATCAATACTCAGGAAAAAGATGGAGGAAAACAAGCACATATGGTGAGCTCACATATGAATAATACAAAAATAACTCAAGATGAAGTCCAAGGGTTTAACAAGGGAAATATTGAAAAGTTAAGATTCCGGTTGAATACACTTGAGAAACCATTGGTAAAAGTTCATGTTCATCGCCTTTTCAGATATTTCCTCCATCTCTTGCATTTCTAGTGTCTTACAAAATAAATCTTCAATTATGTGGATAATTGACTCAAGAGCCACTAATCACATGACACATTCCCTAAACTTTTTATCTCTTATAGACCTTCCTCTAGCCATAAAAAGATAACTATAGCAGATGGATCAGTTGTCACCGTAGCAGGACAAGGAGATGTTCAGTTAAATGACTCTCTTATATTAAAAGATGTCCTCCATGTTCCCAAATTATTTGCCAACCCGATTTCAGTGCATAAACTCACCAAATACTCTTAAATGTCAAGTTTGTTTTTTTCCGTTCCTCTTGCATGTTTCAGGAAAAAGGCACAAAGGGGACAATTGGGCATGCTAGTGAGAGGAACGGCCTTTATTACCTAGTGAATAAAGAAGGGCATAGCAAATCCGATGTTTTTCTTCCCACATCTTTCCTTTCAGAGTCAATCATGTCTAATAAAGAAAAAGTATGGCTTTATCATCGTCGTTTAGGACATCCTTCTTGTCATGTAATAAAGTCTATGTTTGCATCATTCTTTGATAAAATAAATGAGTCTTCACATTGTGATTAATGTGAACTTGCAAAGCACAAACGTGCATCTTTCCCAATAAGTAATAAAAGAAGTCATAGCCCCTTCTCTCTCATTCATAGTGATACTTCGGGTCCCTCTCCAATTCCTAATATTTTTGGGGCAAAATAGTTCATATCCTTCATTGATGATTGAACAAGAGTTACTTGGATCTATTTGTTGAAACACAAGTCAGATGTTAGTACTCTTTTCCAAATTTTTATAATATGATCAAAACTCAGTTTGATGCACAAATCAAAAGATTGCATTCTGATAATGCCAAAGATTATTTCAATTAAACTCTATCAAATTTCTTTCATGAAAAAGAGATCATTCATGAATCCTCATGTGTTAATACTCCTCAACAAAATGGAGTTGAAAAACAAAAAAAAGGTCATTTGTTGAACATAACAAGGGCACTAACCTTTCATAAAAATGTCCCCAAAAATTTTGGGGGAAGATGTCCAAAGTTCTGCTTACTTACATAACAGATTGCCCACTAGAGTTCTTAATTTTCAATCACCAGTAAATGTTCTTACACAATTCTATCCGAATGTAGGCCTCTCCAGTACTCTTATCCCTAGAAAATATGTCTTGGATTTGTTGAAAGAAACAGGAAAATTAGGGTGCAAACCAACAACTACTCCAATTGAGTTCAATAACGGATTGAGTGATGCACCACATGATCAAGCAGTAGATAAAGGAGCTTACCAAAGGTTGGTTGGAAAATTAAAATATTTAACAACTACAAGACTAGCCATTGCCTTTGCAGTAAGTGTAGTAAGCCAATTTATGTATAACGCCAAAGCATTACACTTCAAAGCTATACACAAAATTTTGCAATCTCTAAAATGTAGTCCAGGAAAAGAAATTTTATTTAAAAGAGGGGGAAAGATTATGCTAGAAGTCTACACAGATGCAGATTATGCAAGTTCTCTAGTGGACAGAAGATCAACCTCAAGATATTGTGTTTTTATGGGAGGAAATCTGGTTTCATGTAAGAGTAAAAAACAGAATGTTGTGGCAAGATCAAGTGCAAAATCAGAATTCAAATCCATGGCTTTAGGGATTTGTAAGTTGCTTTGGTTGAAAATAGTCCTTGATGACTTAAAAATTAAAATGGGAAGGTCCAATAAAATTATATTCTGATAATAAGTTTGCAATCAACATTGCATACAATCCTACATGTGGGAGTTGACAAACATTTTATAAAAGAGAAATTAGATAGTGGCCTAATGTGCATACCCTACATCTCATCAAAGGAGCAAATAGTTGATGTTTTGACAAAGGAATTGTCCAAGACAACCTTTGAAGACTTTATTAGCAAGATGGAAATGAAAGACATTCATTCACCAACTTGAGGGGCGATGTCAGTATTTGCATAGGAAATAATTATTTGGAAGATTTTATCGGATAAGATTATTAGTTTGTTGTATATTTGTGTACATCTTATAACTAGTTATACAATTGTGTATACCCCTAATTTCTAGGATATATTTTAGGAATATCTCCTGTATATATTCTTGTACACTATTCAAGTAAATCATGATAGAATTGTTCAGCTTTTAAAGAATAACTGATTTCAACAATTATTCTTATTTTATTCTATTAGAATTTTTAATATGGGTAAAGTGTAGAGCTCATTAACAAGAATTGGGCTTGGGTCAACCATTACCAAAATGACTAGAACTAGTCATTTGGATTATTGGCCCTCACCATAAACCCTTTAACATTTTAATGTTTAGTCAATATGGAATACTCTAACACTCTCCCTCAAGTGCAACTGAGACTAGACATTCAATTATTACTTGAAATAAACACAGAGGTAACCGAACTGGACGTTGGATTGGACATCCAGATGAACAACTAGGAAATTAAGAATTCAGACCAAACCTGCTCTAATACCATATTAGAATTTTTAAAATAGGTTGAGTGTAGAGCCCATTAACAAGAATTGAGATTGGGTCAACCATTGGCAAAATGACTAGAACTAGTCATTTGGATAGTTAGCCCTTACCACTTATAAACCCTTTAACATTTTCATGTTTAGTCAATATGAGATATTCTAACATATTCTACTATTATTTTGGGCAAGTATGTGTTAAGGAAGAACATGGTGTCAATTTCTAGAAAGCTAACATGGCAAGATTGCTACAAGCAAATAGTACACAAAATTTACATATATAAATACATATATATACATAGACTATAGGTAGATGGTGGGAGGTCATGAGAGTTTTGTGAGATTTCCCTATCTTGGTGGTTGTGGGAGAGAGAGAGCCTCTCAAATCCTATCAATGCCATTGTAATCCTCAATCATTTGGTTTCAGTATTATTCACCATCCTCCAAATTACTACATTCACTTAGTTTCCTATCAATTTTGGCATCAGAGTGTTGATCCTATAGAGGGTAATTCTCCAAACCAATATGGAAGCTAGACTAGAGCAAGTAGAGAACGAGTTGAAGCAAATATTTGCCTTAAAAAAAGATGTAGATCTAACCAGTACCATAGCCTCCTTGGCTCATAGAATGGAGGAGAGCTTCCACATACTCATGATAGTATGATGATCAATCCCCAGGCACCAACCACCAAGCTGAATCCAACTGTGCTAGATTCGAAGTGATTCCGAAGTTGAACCTGGCTGTTTTAACCCCTCCAATTGCAAAAAAAAAAGTCACAGATTGGGATAAAAACCCCTGAAAACTGGAGTTACCAATTTTTTTATGAAGAAGGCCCAGATGCGAGGATCTTTAGAGCAGAGCAGAGCAGTATTTTGCTATAAATAACTTTAGATAGAGAAGTTGGAGACTACAGGAGTTTGTTTTGAAGGTGAAGCCCAAGCATGGTTAAGGTTTGAGGAAAGAAAAATCATTCTTCTCTTGGCAGGAGTTGAAAGCTCAAATGTTCTATCAATTTGTTGGGATACAGTAAAGGACATAGCTTCACTAATTCTTCGACTTCTAACAGGTAGAAAGGAAGCAGAATATCAAGCTCACTTGGAGTTCTTAACTGCTTCAGTAAAAATCCCAATTACGGTCAATGTTTATTATTCAAGCCTATTTAAAAGGTTGCACTTAATAAAAGGAATCAAGCAGAATTTTATCAAAAAACTAGTGTGAGGCTGAGACTCTGTGTAGGACGAGTCAATTTCCCAATAGATAGTATGATTCATCCAAAATAGGGAACAACACAACCAAGGGAAAGGAATTAGATCTTCCCGTGTCTCAACCTATAACTAGATCCTACACTAAATCTCCTAACACCTAGAAAGAAAGAGGGTTCCTTCTTTTTGTTTTCGAGAGATGATATATTCTTTCTATCTCAGTGATGTTTTTCAAAAGTTGGGATAAGGGAGTCAGTTTGACAACACCTATGAATCAGAAGAGCGAGAAATATATCGGGTTGAAAAGAAAGTGATCATAGTCAAAAGGTAGAAGACCAAACAAGTTGAGAAGAATTGTGAAAATTATTTTCCATATTTAACGTGAATATGGGAATAGAGATATGATTTCAACTATAAATTGTGAAATAGGATTTCCATTGATATTTGTTGACAAAATTTCAAATTATCTAGTTTATTCCTCATTTCATCACTTAATTCCTCTTTCCACATGCATATTATTATGAGAGCTTACATGGCCTAAACACACATCAAAACAAAACAATTTAAGGCACCACAAAATATAGAAAATGGAAAGAGGAAACAGGTAATTGAAACTGCTATCCTGAATCTAAACAATTAAACTGCAAAAAATGAATAAGTAAAAGCTCAAGACATTCTTTAAGCGAAGTTGGAATGTTTTGTGCTTATCAAATCACCCTCCTCTCCTCCAGTGTAATATCACCAGTAAGAACATCTGATGCTAAGCCATACATTGTAGGATTCCGTAATATACAAACATACAAGTAGGTATCGATGGCCAAGCCAATTTCCAGGAGCCCTTTTTGAACATCATCCCGTGAAAACAATGCCACATCGGTAGTCAGAACTAGAGTGGAGTTGGCTCTGTACTCGTACTATTTGAAGCGGGCATGAGCCTCTGCACCACCAACACAACCACCAACGACATTCCAATTTATCGGATTTTGGAATCAAAGTTCGAGAAACCTAGATTAGAGGATAATAAGAAAACAATAACGGAAATGCCTCCAAATTTTATTACTATTAAACCCTAGAATTTTCATCGCTGAAACCTAACTAGAAACGAAAACGTGGGTCAGGAATGAACAAAGAAAAAAACGAAAGAAAAGCCCTAAATGTAACTAAGGAAAGAATAATGATTCAACTGAAGAGCAAAAACATGTCCATTCAATTCATCAGGAAGAAAAAAGAAGGTAAATACTCAGTATAAAAGAGCAGTTGCAACAAATTTCTAAGTTTATAGAAATAAGGTTGTTTCTTACATACAAGCAATGGATGATTGTACTTCCTACAAACAAGACGCTACTCCTCAATAGAAGGCGGTGCCAATTCCTTCCAGGCTCTCCGCTTCAAATTTCAATCCTTTCCATCATCCAAACCACGCTGCTTTCCAAAGAAGAAAAGAAAAAAGAAAAATGAGGGGGAGGCTGCCGGGCTGCAAGTAATTGTTTTCGGTTTGAAGCCTATGCTTATTCATCTGATCTAAGAACTCAAACAAGCAACAACCAGAGTTTTGGGCTTTAAGCCTAAATTTTCTGGGTCTAACAGAACATCAATAGATCATATTCAGTCACGTACAAAAAATTATCAACTCACCATCACCACAACTCTCTTCTGCTATTATTAAAGTAGAAATAAAAATAAAATTTGATGAGAGGTGGAGACACCATAACATAAAGCTTGAAACAAGAAAGCAGAATCTGGGCATGGGTCTGAAACTAGAGCCATGGTCTTCTTATTTGTCGTCTTCTTCCTCTTCCTTCTTAGCTCAGCATTCTAAGCTCGTCTTGTCCTCGTATCCTCGTTCCTACCTCCCACTCCTCAGGACAAAGACTCCTTCACCTTGCAAAGCTTCTTGGCAAGAGGTATTATTCACATCTCATTTCTAGCTTCTTCTCTGAGTTTCCGTTTAAGTTTTTTACGAAGTTGGTCTTTTGTTTTCATAGTTTCTTTGATCACATGTTATCTCTGTATGTAGCTTGTTGGAGTTGTGGTGTTTTCAGCAATTCCGTTCACAGCAGTCAAGGCTATAGCCAACAGCCCGCTTGGCGACTCCCTTCAGAGAAGATTAGAGGAGAGGAAAAAAGCTGCTGTGTTAGAATCTTCCAAGTTTCAGGCTTTAGCCCGGAAGGCCCGACAAGAAAGGTAATTTGTGGAGAAAGACAAATTATACTTGAAGTAGTTTAAGTATGATGAGGAAATTGCATCAGCTATCCAAAACCTGGAATTCGCTGAAAATCTTGCGTTATAATAAGAATCTTCAACTATGCAGCTTCTGGTATGGAGAAGAGCGCCCTCGTTGGCTTGGTCCCATACCTTACGAATACCCTGGATATCTTACTGGAGAACTACCTGGAGATTACGGCTTTGATGTTGCTGGCCTAAGCAGGGACCCTGTGGCACTTAAGAGATACTTCAAGTATGTTACCTTTTACATTCTTTTGCGAAAAGTTCAATTGATTTTTGTATGTCTAGTATTATAACTGCACTTGGGCAACCAACGAGGCTTCCTTCTTATTTTTTACATTTATATTATGGCAGCTTCGAAATACTCCATGCTCGTTGGGCTATGCTTGCTGCCCTTGGTGCTCTGGTTCCAGAAGTGCTAGACCTTGTAGGTGCCTTTCATTTCGTTGAACCCGTCTGGTGGCGAGTAGGATACTCGAAACTCAAGGCTAGTATCTTGATTATGAATGTTGGCTCTTGCATATTTGCCTATGGTTATAAAATTGTTGGAACTACTGGCAGGGAGAGACACTGGATTACCTGGGCATTCCAGGGCTTCACTTAGCTGGTAGTCAAGCGGTGATCGTTATCGCTTTCTGCCAAGCACTCCTGATGGTAGGTACTATATATGATAACAATTTATGGTAATTGAAATGGTAATGGTGTTGGGCAGTAAAATACAAAGAAGCAAACGAAAAACAGAGGTATAGAGGTAAAATAACTTGTTTATTTAGAGGTTCAAATCATGTAAATATAGGCTTACAAAACTAATTTTTGATAAACTAAACTACTACTATTTAACTTAAACAATGACTAACTAATAACTTTAACTAAGACTCTAACAATCATAATTCAAGTTTATTATCTAATAAATGTATCGATGTTGTACAAACTAAAAACAGGTTGGTCCAGAATATGCGAGATACTGCGGGATAGAGGCGTTGGAGCCTTTGGGAATTTACTTGCCCGGCGACATCAATTATCCGGGAGGGGCACTTTTCGATCCATTGAACCTGTCTAATGATCCAGTTGTGTTTGAGGAGCTAAAGGTGAAAGAGATAAAAAATGGACGCCTAGCAATGGTTGCATGGTTGGGGTTTTATGCGCAAGCAGCTTTTACGGGTAAAGGTCCTATCCAGAACCTTGTGGATCACGTTTCAGATCCGTTTCACAACAATCTATTGAATTTTGTACATTAAATTCCATTTGGATAGATAATCAAACGTAACTCCTTCCTTGCAAGAAAATTTAAGAGACAGTACTTGCTGCTATAGTATAGGGAATGAATTGGTGATCTATTTACCCAACTACAACGCACATGGTGTGGAAATTAGGACAGGTGAGGTGAGGTGAGCTCAGAGCTATCGAATGCTTTGCTGTGTGAGTTTGTTTCCATGTGATCTCATGTGATGTGCTTTTGACGAAATGAGTTCAACGTTTTTTGAAAAAATTAAACTAAAGCCAAACCAAACACAATGTAAATTCTTAATAAGCAGTTGGACTCCTAAAACTTAAAATCCAATGGGGAAAGGAACACTTGAATGGTAAAATGTATACAAATATTATTAAAGAAAACAAAGCCTTTCCTTTTCTTTCCATATTAGTGTAACCTGTCCATCCTCATCATTTTCTTCTAGAGTGCCTTATTATTTACGTTAACACAACGTAACCTAGCGAGTTCAATTTATTCCCATTATTAATTACAATCTTAATCCACTTTTCATCCTTATCAATAACTAATACGAAAACGGAATCTTTATACTTACATATATTGACAAACGCACACATTTTATATTACTTTACTCCTCCCAATTTCCTAAAATCCCAACAAAACATTGCTCAACCCAACCGGTCATTCCATATATATTACACACACACACACGCAACACAAGAGCATGCGTACCGTCATTACCTTTGATCTAGTTCTAGTGATCATACATACCTTAATCAACCCGATACGCTTTTCCATTCAATCATCTCAAGCTTTAATTACCACACATATGAAAATGCTAAATGGATACGAGACAATTTATTTATTAGTTTAAATTAATATGTTGGTTAATGAGGTTAGGAACGTCTGTGTGTGTGTATATATATATGTGTATAGTCCATGTATGAAAGAAAGCATAAAAAAGACGCGCGAGAGTTCAAACATAGGTGGGGAGGACCGACGCCGCCGGCATTGGCAAACTGCACAACTCCTCCTCTTAACTCTTTCTTCATATCGCCAGCTGTTTGTTTATATATCCGTGTTATGTATATCTTTTAAAGATAAATAAGGAAGTTCGTCCTCCCTCACCTCTTCTCCATATTCGATCTCCGCACCTACGTTCTCGGATTCTGGCTTCATCATTGTTCCGGTATGGATTATCTGATCCTCAGATTTACCTTCTTTTAACTGTTGTTTTAGTGTAGATGTTAGTTTTTAGAATCATAATTTTAAATTTCGTTTTCTCTCTGCGTGTACGTGTGTGGCGGTGTGTGATCATGTAGTTGTAGTTGGGGGCGGGAGGGAACAATGACGGTCGATGTTAATGGTAAAGGGGCTGCTGTATCGGGTGAGGACAAGTGTGGGTTGGACATGACCAGTAGCTGTGAGGATGTGACTGCAGATTGCAATGACCATACACGACGACATAGCCGCGATAATGGGAATGTGACTCTCAAGGATGATGTCGATGGCTCCTACGTTTTCGTTTGTGGCGAAGACACGGACACGGTTCCTGGCCATTCTCTTCACACCACTGATCTCAACGCCAATTTTTCTTCTCCAGAGACTGCTGATAACGAGGTTGCTTCCCTTAACAATGATGCTACAGAAGAGTTGAGTGCGACAACAGTCGTGGTTAAATCTGTGCCGCATCCGCATGAACTTGATCATCAAGGAGATGCTGAGGTGGATTCAGCCGTATATTGCCAATTTAATGATTCTCATGCTGCTAAAGGCGATCCTGAACCGGGATTAATGCTTCTCAGTTGTCGAAGCGAGTACCAGCAGACTGTGGCAGATACTGTCCCGCCGATTCTGGAAATTGGAGAACCTTGCAAATCACACCAATCTACTACCCATGTTACTGAACCAGATAGAGATCAGACTGTTGAGGGGGATACAAGTTTAGGTTCAGCCACCGATGAAAATGATTTCCGAAACCAAGATTCTGATGCTGTATCTACTGAGGCTGTTAGTAGTCATGCTGATTTTGATCATGACAATGAACATAGGGAATTAGCAGGTGAGTCCCCTGTGGAACGGCCCCAAAAGGCAAGCATGACTATCTCACAAGAGAATTTCCAAACGACTCCCTTTCCACAGATTGTTGATGTCAAAGAACCAGAAGCATCACGTAATTGTGAAGCTAGCTTGCCTTGGGCTCCTGCTCAAGATAGCGGTATAGAAGCTGGTAATGTTTCTGACTTGGTTGATGCCCATAATGACATTAAAAAAACCAGCTCTAATAATGATGCCGAAACTTTCTCGATCCGAGATGCAGAAAATGGTAGTTGCTTTTTAATTGCCAGTGGTGAAGATGCAAGACGAGAAGCAATAACTGGTATCTCCGTGTTTCGTACCAACCCAATCACGGAAGAAATATGCCTGCATGATGTGCCCCAAACCTCCCAATTTTCTACTTATCAGTATGACAAGAGTTTTCCGAATGCAAGCGATCATGATGATGTGAGAGAAGACTCAACTGTTGACATCTCTGCTGATGTCCTAAAATCAGAAAAGAAGATAGATAATGAGCATATTGATTATGAAGAAATAGAAACTCTACCCACTAATCAGGCCGTTGGTGACTCTTTTTTGGATAATCAAGCCACAACTGAACAAAATAAGCCTTCTGAAAGTGCTGCAACTTTTCCATCCTCTGACATTGGCAAGAATGTACCTGCTGAAAGTTGTGAAAGCTTCAAGGTTGCCCCTCTAGATAATATGGTAATGGAGCCAAATGTCGGAACTAAGGATCCAGATCCAAATTCTGATGCAGATGTCGAAGCTGTGACAACAAAGATTGAGGTTGAGCGATTAGGTGCGAGTCCTACTGGAACTACCGATTCCATAATTGCTAATGATAAAAAAGGAGTAATGGCAGAGGATTGCCCTGTTGTGGGTGATAAAGCACCAAATCGCATGGCTTTTTTTTATGGGAAAACTGAAACCGAGACTGGTCACATGTCCACTGAATCTGACGAAGAAGTCTCTGCTGATGCTAGTAGTAAGGGTAACAAGGAATCTGAAGTTTTAAAGGCCTCTGAGAGTTCTGTCAATCCTAAGTTCACGGTTTGCCCCCTCGACGGTGAGAACTGTATCGAATCAATTGAAAGTGAAGCCAACTTGTCATCTTGTCCTGCTAATGTGGAACTGGAATCAGAACTTAAATTTGTATCAATAGCAGATTATAATCATATAAGTGCAAATAAGGTTCAAAATGATTTGGTCTTAAATAGTGAAAGGGCACTAAATTGCACTGAAGAAGAAAATGGAGGGGAATTATCTGATAGAGTCAATGGTGATGAAGAACAGTGTCAGCAAGAAGAGGGCATTAATGAGATTGAAGGATATCAAACCTCTGTCAGTTCCCAAGAGTGTGCTATAAATGATACTTCTGATGGGAATACTGCAGCTGCTGCTGAAGTTGGCAAAAGGCCATTCTATTACATGATCAGGGTTCCAAGATCGGATGACGTGGATTTGAAAGAACAGATAAAAATAGCTCAGTCTGAAGTTGATGTGAAAACAAAAAGTCGGGATGCTATTCGAGCAGATATCCAAGCAAAACGGGTATGAAACCTTCTCCTGATGCTCTACTATGTATCCGGGGGTTATGTTTCTTCGTTCTTTCTCTTATTTTACATGTGATTTATGAAAGACTCCTGATTAGGCAACTAGCAAGGGGTACAGTGATAGCTTGGCTGCTGTCTTGCAGCAAGAGAAAGCTGCACGGATTTTGCTCAAGGGAAAACGTAAAGAAATAGATACTCTTCAATCCGTTATCAACAGAGTGAACAGCGCTGTTTCCATTGAGGATATTGATGGCAGGGTACAAAGTTTTCTCCCTTTACCTTTGTTTGTTTCCGACGTGTAGGGCATGAGTTAACTGTAATTTGATGGATGCTTGAAAACATATGTTTTAATTTCCTCCTTGTTAGAAGTTAATTTATGGCTTGCAAGCAGATTCGTAACATGGAGCACATGATACAACATGAGACTCTACCTTTGAAGGATGAAAAGAAATTTATTCGTGAAATCAAGCAATTGAAGCAGCTACGCGAGCAGATTGCATCTTATATGGGTACCAGGGACGAAGTTGAGCAGGCTATCAATCAAAAAGATCAAATTGAGGAGCGCTTGAAGGTAACATTTTACTAGTAGTCTGCATTGCTTTAGTTTCTCTTGCCTATGGTTCTATCTGGTTGTTTTCTTGTGTTTGATATTTGGGTGCTGTTTTGGGTGTCGAACTGTTAAAATACAGCTATCTCTTGTATTCTCACATGCTACTGACGTTCGTGGATGATGATTCCAATTTCACCTCCTCATTATAACTGATAATACAGAACTGTTTTCTTGTATGTTTTTTCATTTCAGTTTTCGATTGCTAGCTTTTGAGATTTGATATCTCTTATATTTCATGGTGATTCCATTTTCATCCTCAGCCGATAATACAGTACTGTTTTCATTATATGTTTATTTCAGTTTTATGTAGTTTACTTTTGAGATCTGATTATTCTTTTCCTTTCTCTAGATTTTGAGAAAACAAGTAGACTCGCTTAGAGAGAACCTTTTCAAAGCTGAAGCAGCTACCAGAGCCGCTAATAAGAAAGATGTAGACGAACATAATCAGCTAACAGAATTGCATGCTCAGTTTAGAGCTGCAGATGTCAGAAGGCAAGAGGCATATGCACAATTGAGGAGCCTGAAGAAACAGTTATATGAGAAGGTACTGAGTCATTTTGTCATGTCCATTGACTGTATCACAAACTTCTGACAGCAAAGGCATGTTATTGTGGCAACACAAAGGGATTCCGTCAGAACTGTTAAATATTGAACATTCTGGTTTTTGTTTTTAGCTTTGACATTTTGTTCTGGAGAAAGGTTGAACTATTGCATGTACAAAATGTTAAAATAACGAATATTTTCGTGGAGCTTGCAGAATAAATTTTTTTGGAAATACAAGGATGATGCAACGGCAGCTAATGACTTGGCGTTCAAGGGACGCAAAGAGGAACTACAACGACACTGTATAAACCAAGTAAGGGGAAAATGCAGTTCGTGAAGACCTTGAATTTTGCAAATTACCTTTGGTTTTGCACTAACAGAGCTTTGCTTTAGGCGGAAACGTTTATGGAACTCTGGAACAAGAATGACGAGTTTCGCAAGGAGTATGTAAGTTGCAATTTGAGGAGCACGGTTAGGAGATTGCAGACATTGGATGGTCGTTCACTTCGCCCCGATGAGGAACCACCTGTAATTCCTAATAACCATACTGAAAGGTTGTCTCGAGACAACAACGTGACATTGACTTCCACAGTTCAAGAAGAAAAACCAGTTCAAGCTGTGAAGAAAGAAGAAACGGGTAACAAGTCAATGACAGAATTTAGGGGCCAAAAGAATCAAACAGCTAAAAGTAAAAACCTTGTTAAATCAGCTGTTACTGAGAATGCATTGGCAACTGTTTCTGGAAGGAATGAAAATGAAGAGGCGGGAAAAACGGAGGACCCTAAGAAATTAAAGGAGGAAGAGTTGACTAGGAAGGAAGATGAACTCGGAAAAGCTGAGGAAGAAGCCAGGCTGCATGAGCAAAGGAGACTGGAGCAGATAGCTAAGCATAAAGAGGCAATGGGAAGGAATGTAAGAAAAGCTGAAAGGAACCAAGCCAGGGCTATGGCAAAAGCGCAGAAGGAAGCTGAAGAAAGAGAAAGAGTAAGTTCCACCAAGATGATTCTCATATAACAAATGTAGATATTAACTATTACTGTATCTAATTTTAGTTTAGTAAAATAATCGTCACTCTTTTCATATATGTTTTAAAGAAAAGGGAGAAGAGGGCGAGGAAGAAGGCACGTAATAAACAGCCAGCAGTTGCACCAGCGAAGGATCAGATTCAAAATGGTAGGAATGAGGGAGAATCTGCTCCAACGACAGAAACTCAAACTCCAGTTGAGGCGGAGGAGTTTGAAACAAGAGAGAAGTCTGTGGCGGTCAGAAAGAGGGCATCTCATTCCGAGTTCGTACGACAGACGAAGGCGAAACGCATGCCTCTGCCACTCCGCAATCGAAGCAAGAGGAGGATGCAGACATGGATGTGGGCCCTTCTGATATCGCTGGTTGCTTTGGGCTTGTTTTTGATGGGAAACAGTAACTTTTCCATTGATTTTGGGCTGCTAAGATTGGGTTTCTAAATTAATGTGCGTAATAAATAATAGTTAAAATAGATTTGGACTTTGAAGGGCTGGGCTTGGCTTGGCTTGGCTTGATGCTGATGGATTATCGTATAGACAAATTCTTTTGTTCTAATTTTGCACATTTTCTTTGGCACATGCCACTTAGATTTTTTTGGTAACATGTTTCGTGTTGCGGCACCTAATCTTCTGTGCTAAAAATGGTGGCACCAAAATTTCCGTGTTAAAAATAGTGTTTCAATTTTGTTCAAGTCAATTTTTATGTGAGTTTCGTGTAGATTTAATAGAATACACACGAACTGATTGACTGGTTGCGTTGCATTGCATATATAGATACCTAGCACATTTATTGACGGAGAGAGAGAGATAGCGACAAGACATGAAGACTTGAAGTCATAGAATCCGACCAAATGCATCGAATTCGTACAGGAAATAGTAAAGACAGCTGGTTCCCACGCCCCTGACAGATACACTTAGTTCGGACGATGAAAACCACGCGCCCGCCTAAGTTTCTCCTCTCTTCATAATTTTTACGAATTTGCTTCCCCATATCCACTAAGTTCTAATACTTCAAGAATTTGGTAATGTGAGGTTG
>JANZXR010000104.1:40234-63187 GCA_027575705.1 Erythroxylum echinodendron | reverse complement strand
GCTTTACGATTTGAATATATATATATATATATATATATATATTAATTGTACATCCAACGTGCTTTACGATTTGGACGAACACAGAAACAATTTTACAGCTCTATGTACATGTTAAGTGCTTTAGGATTTGGAACCAAATTTTTTTAATTATAAATTATAAATTTTGCTTCTGTTGAATTAAGTAAAAACCTATTTACATGCCTTTAGTTTATGATTTTGTATAAAAATCGAATTCGGTTAATCAAGGTTAGTACTTTCAACATTCGAATTGATTATTAAAGTTATGTTTAAATATAGGTATAATTGATCTTTTATTAATATTGTGAAATAAATTGATTGAAACAATATACTGCAAAAGTAGTCTCTATTATGCAAATTAATTTATTTTATAATATTAAAATGATTACATACGTATATCATGCGAGTATTGACCGGCCCAAAAGAAGGTCAATATTTTTGCTGAAATATATGTAGACCTCTGGTGATAAATATATGACAATTATGATGTTAGCTATGTGAACAATTAGTTGGTCCAAAGAAAGGTTAATTGTTTAACATTTTTTTATTGTCAATATTTGATTACTATATTAAGAGTACCACTTGCAAGTTAATATTTCTATCCAAAGACTAAATATTAATATTGTGCTAGGTGTCTTGTGATAGTATATAACATTATTTGATTTTATATGATTATGTGGAATTTATACAAGCTTGTTTGTTGGTTCTCTGTACAGTTGCTACTTCTGCTTCTATTATTATTGTCAGCATCAATTCCATTCCTGTTAATAAAACAAACTTTAAGGCATGGAAAGAGAATGTTATGATTGTTCTCAGTACTATAGATCTAGACCTTGCATTAAGGACTAAACGACCTGCCGATCTTACAGCTGACAATTCCTCTGATGATAAGAGGGACATAGAAAGGTGGGACCGATCAAATCGCATGAGTACTATGATCATAAAGCACGTTAGTCTTGAAACATTCAGGGGCAGTATGTCCGAAGGGATAACTATTGCCAAAGATTATCTTTAAAAAATCGAAAAGAGGTTTGCCAAAAGCGAAAAGGTTGAGACAAGTACGACTTTGGAAAATCTTTTTTCAATGAGGTATAAGGGAAAAGGAAACATAAGGGAGTACATCTTGAAGATGTCGCACCTTGCTTCGAAACTAAAGGCACTAAAGTTAGAGTTGTCTGAGGATTTGCTTGTGCATTTAGTTTTGATATTTCTTCCAGTACAATTTAACCAGTTTAAGGTTAGCTACAATTATCAAAAGAAGACTTGGACTCTAAATGAGCTAATTTCTCATTGTGTGTAAAAAGAGGAAAGGCTAAAGCAAGAGAAGACAAAGAGTGCTCATTTGGCAACTACCTCAAACGACAAGAGCTTGAAAAGAAAGAAGGGTGAGGAAGCTACAGGTGCGACACCACAAAAGAAACAATAGAAGCAATAGTATAAGGCTTTGCCTGTTTTTTCTTTGAAAGTACCGCACACAAGAAAAAGGATTATACCAAATATCACGCATAGTGTGCAAAGAAAGGTACATTTCTTGTTTTAGTTTGTTATGAGGTTAATTTAACTTCAGTACCGATACACACTTGGTGGTTAGATTCTGGCACTACTACTCACATCAGTATGTCTATACAGGGTTGCCTGAGCTACTGAAAGCCAGTTGATGGTGAAAGCTACATGTATGTGGGTGATCGTAAAGTAGTAGAAGTTGAGGTTATTGGAAGTTTTACGTTATTGTTAAAGACCGGTTATTATTTGGATTTCGATTTGAATGAGACTTATTACCCTCATTTAGACGGAATTTAGTTTCTATTTCTGCATTGGACAAATTTGGCTACTCTTATTCATTTGGAAATGGTCAATTTAGTATTTTTCAAGATTCAATACTTGTTGGTCCCAGTTCTTTATCATTTGTTGATTACCTATATTTGATTAATACAATTGCCTCGTATAATGAAACTTTGCATGTATGCAGAGGTATAAAGCGAAAATTAACCAATGAGAATTCTGCTTCATTATAGCACAAGCGTTTAGGACATATCTCAAAACAAAGAATTGAACGTCTTGTGTCTAATAGAATTATTGATCCCCTTAATTATGCAAACTTTGAAAATTGTGTTAACTGTATTAGGGGAAACAGACAAACCTAAGGAAATCAAGTGCCAACAAGGCTATAGACGTCTTAGAACTCATATATACAGACATTTGTAAGCCGTTCCCTACAGCTTCATAGAATGGTCAACAATATTTTATTACGTTCATAGATGATTGCTCCCATTATGACTACCTTTATTTCATTCATGAGAAGTCTCAGTATCTAGACATGTTCAAAAACTATAAGGCTGAGGTTGAGAATTAACTCAACAAAAGAATAAAAAGTGTCAGATCTGACCGTGATGGTGAATACTATGGTAAATATGACGGATCAGGTGAACAATGTTTTGCTAAGTTCCTTGAAAAGTGTGGTATTATCTCACAGTACACTATGCCAAGATGTGCTAGCATGAATAGTGTTGCTAAAAGGCGAAACAGAACACTGAAGGATATGATAAAGAGTATGATTAGTCATTCTACTTTACTATACTCTCTTTAGGGAGGAGCATTAAACATTGTATTTTACATACTCGGTAGGGTTCTAACTAAAGCAACTACCAAAATCTCTTATGAGTTTTAGATGGGCAAAAGACCCAGTTTGAATCACTTGCACATTTAGAGTTGTCCAGCTAAGGCAAGGCTATATAAATCACATGAAAAGAAACTGTATTCCAGAACTGTTAGTTGTCATTTTGTTGGATACTCTGAAAGGCCTAAGGGTTACAAGTTTTATGATCCAAATGTAAAGTCAATTTTTGAGACGGGAAATGCCCGATTCTTTGAGGATGTTGAGTTTGGGAGGAGAAATAAGGTGAGAGACATTGTCTTTGTAGAGGAATATGTTAATATTCCTCTTAGTTGTTGTTAACAATGATATGGGTTTTATTCCTGATATTGTTGAAGTAACAAATTCAGAACAACAAGACAATGTGAGGAACTCCCTGTTCAAATTTCATAAATTATTTCAGAAGAACAAACTCACCAACTTCAAGAATTAGTGTCATTAAGGAGATCCACTAGAGAAAGAAGAAGCGCGATTCCGGATGATTATATCATATTCCTCCAAGAACGTGAGGTTGAAATTGGCGTTGTGGAAGATGATCCATTCAACTTCCATCAGGCCATGCAAGGTTCTAACTCCCAATAGTGGATTGATGCCATGAATGAGGAAATAAATTCTATAAAAGATAATGACGTTTGGGATCTCGTCTCATTGCCTAAAGGTGCGAAACCCATCATTGCAAATGGATATTTAAAACCAAGAGGGATTTAAAGGTTAATGTAGAGAGATATAAGACTCGTCTAGTTACTAAGGGCTTTACACAGAAAGAAGGCAGTGATTATAAAGAGACTTTCTTTCTGGTTTTATCGAAAGACTCTTTTAGAACTATAATGGCACTTGTGGCACATTTCAACCTTGAGTTGCATCAGATGGATGTAAAGACTGCGTTTCTCAATAGTGACATTGATGAGACAATTTATATGGTGCAACCAGAAAAATTTATGTTAGGAGGCCCAAAGCAAATGATTTGCAAATTGAAGAAATCCATCTATGGGCTCAAGCAAGCTTCCTGTCAATGGTATTACAAATTTCATCAAGTTGCTCTTTCGTTTGGTTTTGAAATGAATGTAGGTGATGATTGTATATACTACAGGTTCAGTGGGAGCAAGTTCATTTTTCTAATTTTATATGTTGATGACATACTGCTTGCCAGCAATGATATAGGTTTATTGCACAAAACCAAGAGTTTTCGGACAAAGAAATTTGAAATGAAAGATCTTGGTGACGTCTCTTTTGTATTAGGGATACAAATACACCAAGATCGCTCTCGGGATATACTTGGATTATCACAAAAGAGCCATATTGAGAAATTTCTTAAGAGGTTTGGCATGCAGGATTGTAAACTAGATGACACCCCTATTGTTAAGGGAGACAAGTTTAGCTTCAGCCAAAGCCCTGAGAACGAGTTTGAAACTAAAGAAATGTAAAGATTCCTTATGTTTTAGCAGTAGGGAGTTTAATGTATGCTTAAGTATGTACGCATCCAGATATTGCGTATAATGTTGGAACGCTAGGCAGGTACTTAAGCAATCATGAAATGGATCATTAGAAAGCAGTCAAACGAGTTATGCAGTACTTGTAGAGAATAAAAGATTACATGCCCACATATAGGAAGTCAGATCAGCTAAAGATCATTGGGTATTCTGCTTTTGATTTTGCTGGATGTCAAGATAGTCGGAGATCCACATCGGGCTATATTTACCTGCTAACTGGAATAGGTATTCCCTGGAAGAGTGCTAAGCAGACATTCATAGCTTCCTCCACTACGACAACGAATTTTATAACATGTTATGAGGTGTCTACCCATGGAATATGGCCGTGGAATTTTGTCACTGGGTTGCACATTGTAGATGGTATTGAAAGAACACTAAAGTTATTTTGTGAAAATAAGTCAGCAGTATTATACTCCAACAATAATATGAGCTCAACGAAGTCAAAGCATATAGACCTCAAGTTCCCAGTTGTCAAAGAGGGAGTTCAAGATGGTAAAATGTCTATTAAACATATTGGGACAAATTTTATAATTACGGATCCGCTCACTTAGGGGTTACCACCCATGTCATCAGCATGTCACTCACATGGGTGTTGTATCTATTGAAGATACGTCATTTTCGTGAGAGTCTGTTATTTCAAATGATTTTTAGTTATAGACACTCTTATGATTTATTTTAGGTTTAATTATGATATGCGTATAATGAAAACCATTTTAATCCTATGTTATTATAATTGATGAATGAGATTGACTAAAGATGTATTTGGTAGTGATAACAAATTTTGAGCTAATAAGGTTATGACATGATATACAATTAAACGAATTATACATATATGACTTAAGTGGGAGATTGTTGGATTTAATCCAACGTGCAGGTACATATATATATATATATATGTATATGTTACATGATATACAATTAAACAAATTATACATATATGACCCAAATGAGAGATTGTTAGATTTAATCCAACGTGCGGGTACACACACACACACACACACACACACACACACACACACACACACACACACACACACACACACACACACACACACACATATATATAATGAGTTATTATAAAGTTAAGCTTGATTAAAGTTATCTATTAAGGTTAAAGACTTTGGACTATTGGACATCTAATAAAATATAGACTTTAATGTATAAAGACTCAATAGTTTGATTTTATTTTATGGTGAGCTAAAATAGACATAAGACTAATTATATAAGAAATTAGGGTTATAGTCCTCAAGACTTATAAATAATTGTCTTTTTTATATCTTATAGGAGAGATGAGCGGTTCATAAAAGAAGACAGATGTACATATTAACTTAAAAAATGGATAATCATAAGACTCAAGACTCATGTTGCTCTCATAAATCCAAGTATGCTTCCGTAATAAATCTAAATACCCTTGATAATTTAACACGATTGTTTTGTGATTGGTTACGATTTTCACCGTAAGGAATCAGATTCTACCATGCACAACTCACATCCGATGAAGCAACTATCTTCACGTCGGTTATCTTTCAACTTGAAAAATGTACGGACTGAAATATGGGCACTAAAATATTATATTCATTATTAATTGAGAACCTATAACTATGAGCGGGGAACAGTACACGACGCGACATGTAGTATTTGCTATGTATTACCTTGGAGTTGACTAAAGGAGGCAATACAACCGGCATTGCTTTTGTTGATCTGTTCTACATCCTGTAAAATATTTCCCATTCATCTTTTGTAATTAATAAGTTCAACAAAAAAGAATTCCACTCAAAAACAAAATCTGGGACTGGGACTGGGACTGGGACTGGGACTGGGAGGGAACAACCTTAGATGCTTCGTTGGACTGGTGGGCGGCCAAAATTCCAGATTCAATTTACGGTTTATGCCAAAATTGTCAAACACTCCCAACAGTCTCTCATGTTCTGGCAAAATATGCCACTTTGACCCAACCGCGAAAACAAGAGATACTGAGATAGGAGTGGTAGTAAACGAAAGCTTTGTCTGTTCTTTTGTGCTCAGCTGCTTCTTCTGGCGTGTGAATTGTCAATTTGAGATGGTATGGAATTTCATTTTATTCCTGGATTGACTTTTAAAGTTTGAGATTTGGTGGTTTATTCCTGGATTGACTTTTAAAGTTTGAGATTTGGTGGTTTTGTCATTGTTAGAGGTTTGGAGCAAACAGTAGTAAAACACACAGAAGAAGAAAGAGAAAACGAGTTAGATCTGAGATTGAAGGGTGGCTAGTGAAGACAAAGAGTTACTGTCACAGTCCACTGCGATCAAGTTTTTGGTTACTTAGACCCCAGCTCCTCCTCTTTCTTCTATCTTAACTGCTTTTTCCCCCTCTAAATCTTTTCCTTCTTAAAGTTCCTCCTCCTTCTTCTTGATATTGAGACTGGGGAAATTTTTTCCTTTGTTAAGTTCTGTTAGATGTAAAATCCTTATTAGCTTAAAAAATTATGCAGTTCTATAGTAATTTTGGTGGAAGAATTTAGTAGAAAGCAAAAAGGAGTGTTGAAGAATTGATAAATATGGAAAAAGTAGGGGCGCAAGTCGCTGCTCCCCTTTACATGTCCAATCGGTTTTGCGAAGGCGGTTCCATGGCCCGAAAACGTGATCTTGCTTGTCAGATTTCTGATACAAGTTTTCAGTACCAACAACACCACAACCCTGGTCTCAACAACTGGAATCCTAAGGCCTGGAGCTGGGATAGCGTGAAGTTCGTGGCCAAACCCTTGGATCCTGACGTTGTGTTCTTGGCAACTACTCCTTCTCAACAGCAGCACAACACCAAACATGACGTTCACATCAATCATCATTTTACCTCTAAACACGATGAAGACGAGAACGCTCTTCGACTGAATCTAGGTGGAGTTTTGAATGCTGTGGAAGAACCAGGTTCTAGACCCAATAAAAGGCTCCGTTCTGGATCTCCAGGCACCAATTCCTATCCAACGTGTCAGGTAGATGATTGCGAGGAAGATCTCTCCACTGCAAAGGACTATCATCGCCGCCATAAAGTTTGCGAGCTGCACAGCAAGTCCTCTAAAGCCCTTCTAGGAAAGCAGATGCAGAGATTTTGTCAGCAGTGCAGCAGGTTTGTCTTGTCATTACTCCAGTAGCCAACCTTTAACTCCAGCTTCTATAAAATTTTCTACTCATTATATTCTGTAAAATTTCAATATTTTCAAATCAAAAACTTTTAACTTTGGCCACCATTACGTTCTTTTCGAGTCTTTCATATTGCTGCTTTCTTTTCAACTCATGTCAAACTACGCCACCTTCACCTTCTTTTTGTAGATTCCATCCTCTGTCGGAGTTTGACGAGGGTAAGAGAAGTTGTAGGCGAAGGCTTGCTGGGCACAACCGGCGAAGAAGGAAAACTCAGCCAGATGATGCTTCCTCACATTTTATACACCCTGGAAAGCAGGACACTCAAGGAAATGGAAACTTTGATCCTGTCAAGTTGTTGACTGCTATCACTCGCTCTCAAGGTGACAGGATTATCTGTCTTGAACTCCCCTTTGACTGTCCTGACATAGTGACATTGTGGCGACGCTTATATATCATTTAATATCTTGTAGGAAAAAATGAGGGCAAGAGTGTCAACTACCCAACAGGTCCAGATAGAGATCAACTCATGCAAATACTTAGTAAAATAAATTCATTACCTTTTCCAACAGATCTTGCTGAAATGCTGTCTAATATTGGGAGTTTAAGTAGGAAAATCATTGGCCAATCTTTGTCGGAGTGCCAAAACAGATTGCATGGGTCCGTGTCTTCTTCATCGCCTACGAATTTGCTTAATGCTCTTTCAACTACTTTGCCAGCACCTGCACCTAATTCCATTGCAATTCTGCCAGAAAGAAGCAGCCAGAGCAGTGACAGTGAAAAATCTAAGTTGACTAGCTCTGATCAACTGACTGATCTCCATCAGCAAAAGAGACCTCCTCTAGGGTTCCCTTCTGCAGCAGGTGATAGAACTAGCGATTGTTATCGGTCTCCTGCTGAAGATTCTGACTTCCGTATCCCAGAAGTTCGCCGCACTTTACCATTACAGCTATATAGCTCCTCACCTGAGAATGATAGCCCGGTAAAACAGGCATCTTCTCGGAAGTACTTCTCTTCTGATAGCAGTAACCCCATCGAAGAGAGATCTCCATCAGCATCTCCTCCTTTTGTGCAGAAGCTGTTCCCACTCCACAGCAATGCAGGAACTATTAAGTCAGTAAAGACGTCAGTACATGGAAAGGTCAGCACAGACATTAAAGGTACTGAGCCTCAAGTTTCTGCTTTGCCTCTTGAACTCTTTAGAGGTCCCACTAGAGGCAACGGTAATAATGCATTTCAAAGTGTTCCTCTTCGAGGTGGGTATGCCTCTTCCTCTGGGTCTGATCATTCACCTCCTAGTCAGAGTTCTGAGGCTCAGGTAATTTTTCTTTTAACTATGACTACATTGCTTTGATTCTGTTTGCATTTTCATCACATGCATTTGCTAGTTTCTTTATCAACTCCTAATACAATCATTTTGGCTGCATGGTTCGTTACAGGATCGAACGGGTAGAATAATGTTTAAATTATTTGAAAAAGATCCAAGTCATTTTCCTGGGACATTGCGCATGCAGGTGAGTTTTGGGGATGTTTTGAGATGCTTTTATCTTGGGGGGTTATGGTTCTGTACAGCGCTATTGTAGGCAATTCTATGTAATGCTTCCTTTTGGCGAAACATGGTAATTGTTTTCCACCTGTTTGCAGATTTACAATTGGCTTTCCAATAGTCCATCAGAAATGGAGAGCTATATTAGGCCAGGCTGTGTGTTTCTATCAATTTACGTGGCAATGTCAACTTCTACCTGGGAGCAAGTGAGTGCAATAGTTTTATGATAATGAACTTTAGGGAATCATTGTGCTAGCTACTCTAAAGATGGTATTTGGTTATGCAGCTTGATAGGAATCTGCTTCAGCAAGTTGATTCTTTGGTTCAGAATTCAAATTCTGATTTATGGAGGACTGGAAGGTTTATAATGCAAATTGGAAGGCAATTGGCTTCACAGAAAGATGGTACGTAGATGAGGACTGGGCATGAAAAGATTTTTCATTATATATCGTAGTTTCTTTATGTCAATGGCAGAAACGTTTTACTACTTTGAAGATAAAATTCTGTAAAACATATCATGTCACTAATTGCTTCGGTTTCTGCATTATATGTATTCTTAAATCAGGGCGGATTCATTTATGCAAAGCACGGAGTAGTTGGAGTTCTCCAGAGTTGATTTCCATTTCCCCATTGGCAGTTGTTAGTGGGCAAGAGACTACTCTTCTGTTGAGGGGAAAAAATCTTAGTAATCTTGGAACCAAGTGAGTAAAATATGAACTTCTTTGATCTCTTCTTTATGTTCTCTCTTTGGGATGGCAATTGAATTGAACATCTCTCCATGTTTTCTCTATTGTTTACTGAAACTTCGACCAGTTTTTTTTGCACTGATATTGGAGGATACACATCTCTGAAAGTTACAGCATCAACTTACTCAGAAAGGATATATGATGAGATCAGTGTGGGTGATTTTAAAATTCATGGATCATCTCCTAATGCTTTAGGTCGCTGTTTTGTTGAGGTAAGACATTAAGTGCCTAATATGGTATTGAATATGAAATACTCAACTTAAAACTTCCTTTGAATGACATTGAGGATACTCTTGAACAGGTAGAGAATGGCTTCAAAGGCACCAGTTTTCCTGTAATTATAGCAGATGACGCCATCTGCAAAGAACTAAGACTCCTAGAACCTGAGCTTGATGAAGAGGCTAAAGCATGTAATGATATTACAGAAGAACATGCGTATGACCTTGGTCCACCTAATTCGAGGAATCAAATTTTGCATTTCCTGAATGAAATCGGGTGGCTTTTCCAAAGAAAAAGATATTTTGTGTCTGAGATTCCTAATTACTCACTAGAACGTTTCAAATTTTTGCTTGTTTTTTCTGTCGCAAGAGATTTCTGTGTTTTGATCAAAATAATTCTGGACATGCTGGTGGAAAGGAGTACGGATGGGAGTGGGCTTTCCAGGGAATCATTAGAGACACTTTCTGATACACAGCTTTTGAACCGGGCAATAAAAAGGAGGTGTAGGAAAATGGTAGAGTTGCTTATCAACTATTCAGTTAATAGTAATGACATTTTCTCTAGGCAATACATTTTCACACCAAATCTTGTTGGACCCGGTGGTACTACACCATTGCACTTGGCTGCTTGTACATCAGGCTCGGAGGAGATGATCGATGCTTTGACAAATGACCCACTTGAGGTAATATTACATACCTTTAACCTGTAGGTACCCTTTCCGTAGTATTTTAGTTTCAGCGGTAAGCGTATCGTAGCGTGGATTTTATTGTTATTCACGTAAATAAGACCCTTTTCATTATAGTATCTATTGGATTTGGGGCGGAAGCTCAAGTAAAGCAACATAGTTTGTTCATCATTCCATGGGATATTGTTTATTTATCATCTCAAGACTCCTTTGTGTACCATGTGCCCCATTCTGCAGATTGGATTGACTTGTTGGAAAACTCAGTTGGATGCAAATAGCCATTCTCCATATGATTATGCTGTTATGACGCAGAACCACTCTTATAACAAACTGGTCATCCAAAAGCTTGCTGACAGAAGGAGGCGACAAATTTCAGTGACAATTACAAACGAGCCGGAGCAAATACATAATATAGCTTCTCACGCTCAGCAAGGATGGAGATCTTGTGAGAGGTGTGCCACGGTGGCAGCAAAGTACTATAGGAAGATTCAGGGGTCACGAGGCTTACTTCAGCGTCCGTACATTCATTCAATGCTTGCAATTGCTGCTGTGTGTGTATGCGTTTGCCTATTCTTGCGAGGTGCGCCAAATATTGGCTTAGTTGCTCCTTTCAAGTGGGAGAATTTGGATTACGGAACCATGTAGAGACAATAGTGAACAGAACATGTCCTCAGATATGGAAAAGAAATGGAGTAAATGAGAAGCTTTCCATTTTAGGATTGTTGTCCTTGAAATGGCAACGAACGAGGCAGATGTCTAGCACTCGTAAAAATAGACTCCAGCTGGTGCAGACAATACAACACCTTGTTTTGGATGAGGTGCCCTGCCCCTGCCCAGAGCAGCAGATGGGCTTTATGTTTAAACGACAGTTGCTGCTATGAAACTGGAAGGGTGGGTAACTCGGGGGAAATCAATCTGTCAAAGGCCATCACAGAAGTCAAGGGCAAGTAAATTGTATACCTTGTTAATGGGATTGAATCTCAGCCGCAGGAAATAGCAAAGTTTATGATTATGATTTGAAAGCATTATCATGTCATGGGTGTATTAGTCTACGTAACACGTGGACATTTAGATACATAAGTTTGAGAATCTGAATCTCCGCCTTGGGTTATTTTTCGTAATTTCTTTTTTCTATAAGAAAGTTTATTTTTAATAGCAGTGTTATATAATTAATTACACAGCAGAGTCACAGACAGAAATCCATTTTTCCAGACAGGTGTGTGTGTGCGTGTTGGGTACAATCATGAAGCCCAAGGGCTGCTTGGCAACCATTAAGCCCATTACCTGATTGGTCTGGTCCGGTTGTGGAGTGGAGGTGGTAGTTGTTGCGGTTGATATTTTATGTCCCACAGACAAGTAAGGTCATGAGTTATGTATGTAATGTAATGTAAGCTATTAAATTCAGGACCAGGGAAACAAAGGACAACAAATATCTGTTAATTATAGAATAGCAGCTGGAGAAGAAGACGAAGAAGACGAAGAAGATACGTGTTTGAGGGCAACATGAGTCTAATTTGGGCGTGCAATGGATCCATCATTTCCATGATCTCAAACCCTAAGGTCAGGGCGAGGCCAATAGCGAGAACAAAAACGCGAGCTGCTCTGGTGGAAGCGACCCCACCTACCACCACCACCACCGCCACCACGCTCAGTAATAGTAATAACCTCAATAACATACTAATAGCTGCAGCTGCAAGAGATCGAACTGAAGACCTGCAAGCGGAGGTAAGGGCCATGGCCAGAGCAGCAAACGCGTCGCTATACAGCCCTCAGCTTCTTGCTACTAAATACGGTCCTTCCCCTTTCAAGGTTCTCGCTTTCTTCTTTCTCTACTACTTACTTACTACTACTATTGTCGTACGTATAACATAATATAAAATTCATGCTGAGCTTGTGTCCAGGTTGTGCGTAGGACTATTCAAATTTTGGTTGCGCTTGGCTCATTTGCCGTAACATTGTTGTTGGACCAAAGAAAGGGGGTTTTTGATCAAAATAAGAGAAAACGAGCTGCTCAGCTCAGAACAATTTTCACCAGACTCGGTCCTACTTTCGTAAAGTTGGGTCAGGGTTTGTCTACCAGGCCTGACATTTGTCCTCCCGAGTATCTTGAGGAGCTTTCCGAGCTTCAGGTACCTTCTCAAAACTATTGTTCTCTATTATTTATGTGTTGCAAAGGTATCATTGCGATTTACTGATTCAACCAACACAACAGGATGCTTTGCCTACATTCCCTGATGCTGAAGCATTTTCCTGCATTGAGAGAGAGCTTGGATTACCTCTTGATTCCATTTTTTCATCTATTTCTCCATCTCCTATTGCTGCTGCCAGTTTAGGCCAAGTTTACAAAGCTCAACTCAAGTATTCTGGCCAAATTGTTGCTGTTAAGGTCCAACGCCCTGGTATTGAAGAAGCTATTGGACTTGACTTTTACCTCATTAGAGGTTTAGGATTCCTCATCAACAATTATGTTGACATCATCACCAGTGACGTTGTTGCTCTCATTGATGAATTCGCCACCAGAGTTTACCAAGAGCTTAACTACGTCCAGGTCTTTCCTTTTTGGCCATCGCCATCTTTTATCTTACTCCTGCGGCCTTCTGATAACATGTCCTGATGATTCTTATTCCTAGTACTGATTTTGGATCCCCATGCTTGTTGGACAAACTGAAGTTCTTGTAATTGCTTTTATGAGATCCTTTTGCGTTTGAATGTTAATTTTGACAGGGTGCTGCAGGAGGGACAGAACGCGCGAAGATTTAAAAAGTTATATGCTGACAAGGAAGATATTCTTGTTCCTGATATCTTCTGGGATTATACAAGTGGAAAAGTTTTGACAATGGAATGGGTTGATGGAGTTAAATTGAATGAGCAAGAAGCTATTGAGAAACAAGGTCTAAAAGTTCTGGATCTGGTTAAAACCGGAATACAGTGCAGCCTCAGGCAGCTACTTGAATACGGATATTTTCATGCTGATCCTCATCCAGGAAATCTTTTGGCAACGCCCGAGGGAAAACTTGCCTTCCTCGATTTTGGAATGATGAGTGAGACCCCAGAAGAAGCTAGACTTGCTATAATTGGTCATGTTGTTCACATGGTTAATCGAGATTATGATGCCATGGCTCGTGATTATTATGCTTTAGACTTTTTGTCCCCGGATGTGGATGTGTCTCCTATTGTACCAGCACTACAGAACTTCTTTGACGATGCACTCAGTTATACTGTGAGCGAGCTGAATTTTAAAACTCTAGTGGATGGTTTGGGTGCTGTTTTCTATCAGTATCCTTTTAATGGTGGGTCAGAGTCTTTTTCTTGTGACACTGTGTTATGTAGTCTATAGCTTACTGTTTTAGTGTTTTGATTGGTTACAAGCCAAGGCATTCAAATGTTATTGATTCCAATGGTTTTGCTTGTTTAATTGCAGTTCCAGCATATTATGCATTAATATTGAGATCCCTTACTGTACTCGAGGGTTTAGCTCTGTATGCTGATCCGGATTTCAAGGTGTTGGCAGCGTCATATCCATATTTTGCTAAAAGGCTTCTTACTGATCCAAATCCATACCTCAGAGATGCTCTTGTTGAGTTACTATTTAAAGATGGGAAGTTTAGGCATGTAGCATTACCTCCATTTTATTTTGGTTCCACGCTTGAATCTTACGATAAATTGTTTCTATTTGTCTATTGTCCAGTTTTATAACATGTTAATTTTGGCTTGCTGCAGGTGGAATAGGCTTGAAAACCTACTTGTACAGGGAAGAAAGGATAGAGATTTCTCCACAAAAGATGCGTTACAGCCTGTTTTGAAGTTATTACTGGGTCCAGATGGTGAAGAGCTCCGAACTTTAGTTATTAAGGAGGCTGTTCGCGTAACAGAAGCCGTTATTCTGGGTACAGTTATCGATTCTTATAACTCCATCCCCACTTTCATGAAGGTTTTGGTATTTAATGGCAGTATAACTGGGCCTCTTACGATGCCTGAAACTGAAATACAAAGCATGATGGAACTTCGCGACCAAGTTATAAGAATATGGGGACTTCTACAATCCTCCAAGGATTTTGACCCAACCCTTTTGCAGCCCATATTACAGGTACGCCTTAACGAAAATACCATGAAGGCAAGGAACCATTTGCTTGTCATTGGCACACATTTGGTCTGATTAGGTTTCAAACATTTCAGAGAATTACAAACGGTAATGCTGCCAATCAGAGTGGGAAATAGTCATAGTCCTTATAGAAACATCATAAATCCGTCAACAACTGCAATGCAAACAACATGTTTTAGACTAGGCGAAGCATTAAAATTGCATTCAACTTATATTTCACATTCTGACTGTCGTTTAAAGTAGATAAATCTAACTTCCGGGTGCATGTAATGTAGGTCGTTCAACAACCTGAGGCACGTAATCTTGGGGGCCGAGTTATTGGGGGGATAACTCAGCGTCTTGCAGCTAGATTGCTACAACAGATTCTCCGACCTTCAACATCAGTAACTGCTTCCACTACATAATCAAACAAACTTTTGCATAACCTAAATGCAGTTAGTTGTATACTTAAGTGCATGAAAATACATGAAAAAGGATTAGAGAATCCATTCCAAACATGGATTCGTCATTCTTTGCCTCAGCTAATCTTTCACAATTGTTATATATCCGAAAATAGAAAAAGAGCAAGACATAACAGAGCTGTAATGTTGAATTTGGGGATAATAATAGAAGTGAATCATTGATCATACCAGCGATATTATAGTTGTTTCCTCTTACACAGTTTGAAGCTATGTAAAATGTTTGAATGGATTTCTCTTTTCGAGCGCTGGAAGTTGAGTAGCCCTTGCTTCCGCCAGTAAAGGCATGCAGTTAGTTGAGGGTGTACGTTGAGGCTTCTGGACTAGTGAACAATATTTGGTGCGCTTAAGGAGGTTGATTATTACTACAAATCTAAGAAATACGGTATCTGAATGGGGTGAGTTATCCCAGAAACAGCACCCTTCTAGCAGTCCCAAGAAAAGTTACCGATGCTGAAAGTGAAAGGATACGTATTTAGGTGAATCAAATTAATTATATTTTATTTTAATTATTACACATTTTACTCTCGCCATGATACATTATTTATTTTTATCTATATATCTTTTTAAGTAAATTTTTTCTATCATGCAATTACTTATTTTTAACTAAATTCTGTTTAATATCTATAAAAAGAATTTCACACCCTAGGATTGACTTATTGTTATACAAAAGAATTTCACACATATGAACGTTGCCTTGACATTTGATTGATTCATTTCATTTTGACATTGTCATGTTACATATGTTGCATGAGGATAAGCACTAAATAAAATTGATATTGTCTACTGTTTTTGTCATCATAAAATTTGTTAAACTACATTTGATATTAACTTTTTTTTATATCCACAAACTCGTATGTATTTGATATTTGAATAGAAAGTCGAATGCTTCACTAAATGTAGGACACTCTAATTGTCAAAAAATAATGAAACATCAAGATGTTTTTAAGTTTTTACAATACCAGTTTCAACCATACCACTTCTCTATTGTTGTTTTTGTTGATAATGTAGCTACAACTGATTGTAATCCTGAAACTCATCTTATAACCCTTTCAACAAGCATGAATGTATAACTTACAATGTATTTATTTATATCAAGATCACATACATAATTAGAGTTAATATATTCTTTGATAATAAAGATGTCTCCTAAATGTATCTTAGTATCCTCTTTATAGAATTTCAATGCTCTCTATTAGAATTTGTCATGAAGTGTCTAACTGCTATTATTGTATGTGTAATCATGAGTTTTATGCAAATTATGGTAAAATATTGTGCTTTTTACTGCAAATACATGCATGAGATATCTCCACCCTTTTATTTGCATTGACGAGGCTCATATCAGAGGATATTTGAAAGGAATAGGAAGAGGAATATATATTATCTTAGGAAGATTAACAAAACCATCTTTACATAATTTTTTTAAGAAAATCAAATCTTTCTTCGGCATTTGCATATCTAAAATCTTGTTTGCTGAACTTAAATCTTTTGTTTTGAATTTCTTAACTAAATGTGCGTTTTAACTCTTTAATATTAGCTTGCAAAAAATATATCATCTATATAAAATAACAAGATATAAAATTATTATTATCAAGCCTCTTAATGTATGCTAAAGGATCCATATACCAATATTTCAATGCTTTTTTAAGCGCATGCAAAAATTTGTTTAACCTACAAATTAAGTTATTCTACTTAAAGCATATATTTCTTTTCTTTTAAGTTTTTCTTGCATAAAGAAAAGTAATTTTCAAATCTAATTATCCTAAATGTATGCCATACATATCATACACTGTTGTAATAAGTCGAATTACACAAGAAAATATTTCATCAAAGTCATTTCATTCTTTTAGAGCATATCTTTTCACCATTTTGCTTGATTTTAAAGGTTTAAATAATTGGCTTCCTTCATTGTGATGATCAATGTTTTAACAATCGAACCGATTTGGCTAGTTTAGCAGTAAAAAGCTTACATTGACCAACTTTTCAGTTCAATTTTTAATTTTTTAGTTTGATTTAGTTTAATAATCTTTGTTGTTAAAAAATTGATTAATTTATTAATTAAATTTTCGCGTAAGCAGAATAAGGGGAGGGTAAGATGTACGCAATCATGTATTTTCTCTGATAGAGATACAGAGACATGTCTAATGAATAAGAATTTCCTGAATTTGAGATTTAACTTTGTTTTCTTCTTTGGCATTATATATCATATACACGTAACTTTTAAATACATAAAGGTTGGAATAATCCATTGATTTTTCTGGCCACATCTTTCTTGGTGTCTTTAACTCTTACCATAGTTAATACAACTCGTTTCACCATACATGTGTTATTGATTGCTTTTTTCCAGAAAATCTTATATAGGCCTATAGCTCTTAATATTGAAGATGTTTCATTTGGACTACTTAAATTGATGCTTCTATTTTTAGCAATGTCTCTTTTTATGTAAGTTTGGACCTATCTTCTCTCCCCTCATAAGTGCACCTCAAATTATATTCAAAATCTTATGAACAACTCTCATTTTGCATCTAAGATCTTGTCGTCCCAGCAAAACAAATCTTCTTAATGTCTTACACGGATCGTATCTCCTAAAAAGTACAATTTATACCATCACACATCATTAACTTTACAGGTTTTAATATCATTGACATTTAGAGAATGGTCATTGCAATTATACGTAGATCTCCCTAGGATGGCTTCATAATGACGTAACTGTTCTTTTATAAAGGCTACGTGACTGAAAACTAGTTTTTGAATTGAAGAGTTATACATAAAGTAATAACATTTGCTTTCAATTGCTGCTGTTGTTTTACAATACATTTCCATAATCTGTATGTACTTGCAAAATTTTCTTAAAGATTGAACTTTTTTCTTATTTAAATTTTAATAATCATTTTTCAAGGAAGCAAGGAAATGGGAATCAACCAACCTTCTGACATTATTGACTCGGTAACATTTTTAAAGGGAGGGACGCAAGAGGAGAGATTAACTTGCCTTGCCTTGGAGTGGGTGCTTATTAACCTATAGATTCCCTCATCTAAAAACTGGTGAGTTCCAGTCTAATTGAACCATGTTTTGTTGTTCTCCTTCGATTTGTTATACATCAGATTATTTATAACAAATCGAAGGAGAACAACAAAACATGGTTCAATTATACTTGAAAGAAGAAAAAAAATATTTATGAACAAATCAAACTAATTATAATTTATCATAATTATCACACGTTCTATATTTACTTTTAATATCATACAATATTCACTCCCATCTATACATTTTTAATGAATAGTCATCCTTCCATGTAACTGTTTGTATTTTACCAAATTTTATTCTTTGATGCACATGAAAAATTTTCCATTTCACAAATTTAATATAGTTGATTCTTCTAACAACTAAACCTAAAATCTGCCAATATTCATCATAGATTCTAATTCTTATAATAAAAAAGTATCAGTTGTTAAACAATTCAAAATAATATCACAAATCAACCCAGAATTTATTTGTTGTCCAAGACTATCCTCTCTAGCTTTCAAAAACAGGCACTTCCTTTTTAACTTTTTCTTTATTTGTTGTTAGATAGATGGCTTATAACTTTTCGACTGCCTCTTATTGTGTTACGTAATTTTTATACAACAATTATACAACTGTAAATGCAAGGGAGTACTATAACACATCCCCTGTAACCGCTACGAGACATGACGAAAAATATGAATTAACTGTTGTTTTCTCTCTCTCTCTCTCTCGTGATTTCCTCTGCCTTCTCTCCTCCTCCTGTTTTTTTCCTTCTTGTTCTCTCCTTTGTTCTTCGTATTTTTTCCCTGTTCTTCATATTTTCATAATAGTGTTAGAATATTGTGCTCAATTCGACCATCATTCAAATCGATTAACGATGCCAGAGGAGTATCTGATTGGGTTCTTTGTTAAGGGACTCAAGTCGGAGATTGGGGTGACTTTGAAATTACATGAACCCAGTTCACTACGCCAGGCTTACGTGTTAGCCCGCAAATGGGAAGCTGTATTAATGTCTAATAGGAGCATTACATTAAGTAGAGGTAATACCATGGGGAATTTGGGAAATGAAGGAGTTCTTAATGCTGCACCGAGACCACCACATACAATCAATACACACAAAAGCTCATAATTTTACCCACTCCCACCTCAACATGGCGTCAATCATCTGTAAGATCTTCTAAACCCTCCAGACAGATTAGTGGTAAAGATTTTGATGATAAGAGAGCTAGAGGGGTCTGTTTCTAGTGTGATGAAAAATATAACATTATTCACAAATGTAAGAAGAGACAGTTGCAATTTTATGTGGTTACAAAGGATGAAGATAGTGACAAGTCAATCTCTAAAGGCAAGGAGGAGGAATTTAAAGAAATACTAAGAAAGGAACATGTCCAATGGTTAATGCAAGCTATGTTGGGATTCTCGGAAAACATGGAGTTTAAGCAGATGAGATTGGTGGGATTACATGGGAGAAAACTAATTCATATTTTGGTCGATTGCATAACTTCGTGGACACATTAGTAATTAGAAAAGGGAGTTGTATTGTTTGGGAAATTAAACCAATATTTATAACAGTTGGAGGAGGGTTGAAACTGGAGTGTCATCAGTACTGTGAGAATTTTGAATGGACCATGCAGGGAATACAATTTACTATGAGTGCACTGGTCTTATCATTGGGAAGTTGTGATGTTATTTTGGATGTGCAATGGTTGGCAGGTTTAGATGATGTATTGTTCAATTTTAAGGAATGAACAATGGCTTTCAACTGGAATGAACAATTGGTGACATTGAATGGGAAAACAGGGGGTAAGTCATGAGTGGTTTGATGCAAGGATTTCCTACAAACTCTTCAACATTCCAAACGTGGACAACTATTGATGATACAGCTAATTGTTCACATTGAGTTTCAGTCACAATAGATGAAATTGACTGAGGGACAATGAAGTGCATTTGATGAAATCAATGTAATGTTGGCTGAATATGCTTCAGTGTTTCAAGAACAAAGCGGTCTTCTTCCTAACCGCAAATTCAATTATCAAATTCTCTTGAACGAAGGAGTTGATACAATTAATATCAGACCGTATAGTTATTAAAGAGCGCAGAAAAGCGTGATTGAACAGTCAGTGAAGGAACTCATGAAGCAAGGTTTTATCCATCACAGCTATGGTCCATGCACATCACCGGTGGTGCTCGTAAAGAAAAAAGACAACTCATGGCGCATGTGTGTAGATTATCGGGAGTGAAACAAGCACACCGTCAAGGACAAGTTCCCGATATCACTAATTCCAGAACTGTTGGATGAGTTAAATGGAGCTAGCTGGTTCACGAAGTTAGATTTACAATTTACGTATCATCAGGACACACGACGACCATTATGAGTTTTTGGTTATGCTGTTTAGTTTAACAAATGCCTCATCCACATTTCAACGGCTGATGAATGAGTTATTCAAACCACATCTGAGACGTTTCATCTTGGATATTTTCGATGACATTTTAATTTACAGTCGAACTTTACAAACTCATGTGGAGCATATTATCATAGCCATGCAGATTTTAAAGAGCAACATTAAGGAGATACGAGGTTTTTTGGGGATTACAGGTTATTACTGTTAAGATCTTTGAATCTTTCAGTTTTCTTTTTCTCAAAGAATTGCGTTGATTGTTTTGATTTTGTAGAAATGCTAACAGCAGAAAAATAAAGAAGATGATATTTTTACTTGGTTCGATAACTTTAAGTTATTACATCCAACGATCAATCTCACACTTTGGTGATTCTACTAACTTCAAGAAAAATGATTACAAAAGATGAGTGTTTTAATAACACCTACAAAAGTTTCTCTCTAAAACTCTCTAGTACTCTTCGTAAGTACTCTGATACTCTCTCTAACTATTTTCTCTCTTAAATGAGATAAGTGTTTGCATGTATATCTGTGTGTGTGTGTGTAATGTTTGACTCTGGACGTATAATATATAGAATTAGATGAGGCTTCCCTTTTTGTAATGAGTTGTTTATTTTGTTAACACTTTTTATTCCTCTGCTTGTGCCTTTCATGTGAGTTGCTCATGTTCTGTCCACGTGATTTACTAATACACATGTTTTTCTCCTTTCGCTTTGCGTTTTGCTCCTCATTCATATTGCCTCTCTTATTCTTCGACATTTCTTCAAAGACTTCTTACATTTCCAACATGTCTAAACCTAAATCTCAATCCTTGTCTCAGGTTGAAGATCACGTTGAGGGGTTTATGGAGAATATGTAATTCTCTTCATAATTACCGAAGGTTTATAAAAGGGTATGGTTTGATTGCCAAACCATTAACAGAGATGTTGAAGAAGGATAAGTTGGCTCATTGGGAATGACAACTAGAGTAAAGGATGGCATTCGAAAAATTAAAGAAGGCGATTACATCATTCCCAGTGTTAGTTCTCCCTGATTTTTCAAAGCTATTAGTGGTGGAGGCGTACGCGAGTGGAGTGGGAATCGAAGCGGTCTTACAATAAGAAGGTCACCCAATTGTCTTCCTCAATAAATCTTTAGCCAAAAGACATCAAAGGTTATCGACATATGAGAAGGAGTTCTTACTGGTGATTAAGGCAATCAAATATTGGCATCATTATTTAACTTGTAAACCTTTCCTGGGTAAGATAGATCACCGAAGTCTTAAGTATCTAGTAGAGCAACATTTAAAAACCCCTCTATAATAGTCATGGCTTCCAAAGCTTCTTAGACATGATTTTGTAGTTCAATACAAGAGTGGTTGATGCAGAACGGAAACTTTGGGTTTACCAGCGTAAATCTCAAACACACACAATCCAGAATCCACCAGAAAAATAATAGAAACCAAAACTAATAATTTTCATTCCACCGTCAAATAAGAACATAAAGAGCCTTAAATAATCTCTGGAAACCTAATTTAAGCAAAAGACCAAATTAGATATTTATTAAACAAAAGACCACCAAAAACTTTCCTAAAACATATTATAATAGGAAATTTGACGCCCGAGTCAAAAGTTATGCCCGTTTCTTCATAGCAACTCTTTTAGCCAGTCTCCTGTCCATCTCTTCTTCAAACTCCAAAGCCAATGTCCTACATCAGTCCTTACCACTTGTAGAGAACTTGTAACATCCCATTACCAATGGGAAGGGTAAAAGAGTAATTTGGAATAGTTTATAAATGCTTAGAGTTCATGCATACACATGTATGTGAATAGTAAATTTTGCACATGTGAATGACTGTACATGCATTCATGACATTTCCTCGTATTTTTGTTAATAAATGTGATTGTTATGAAAAATATGATTTGCGTGTATGAAAAATTGTGTTAGAGAGGGTCATTTTGGTTTTCTGATTTTTAGTGAATTTTAGAAATTTTTTTAGAAATTTTCGGGGTAATTTCTGGACTAAGAAAAATGCCAAGTGGCAGAATAATGGTTTATCGGTAGCAAAAATGACTGTCCAATGGCACTGAAAATGTAGATACATGAATTTAGGAATTATTGATTTGAGCCATTAGAAATTTGGGGAGAGATTGGAGTAGAAATTGGAATTGTATTGGAAAGAAAATAAGTGAGGAGTTTAGAGTGTGACAAGTGGAAAGTGACACATGTCACTTGCCTAACATGCCACCATATATGTTAATTAATAAAAATCATCCATCTTTTGGGTCTTTCACGATGTTTCTTCTTGTCTAAGGTGTTTAGTGATTTAAGTGAAGATTTTCCATCATTCTCGTAACTTCTCCTCTTCCTTGCTTCTTCTTAAATTTGTGACCATCTTATACTCTCTTTCACGTTGCTTTCTCCTCTTTTGGTTCATTAACAATCCTAACCTAAACCTCACTGTTGGACCAATGGTGGTTGACAAATAAAAATCCCTTTATGTTTTGATAATTATAAAATATATAGAATTGGTTAAGA
>JANZXR010000104.1:21542-40134 GCA_027575705.1 Erythroxylum echinodendron | reverse complement strand
TGTATGTTTCGTAATGCTTCGTGTTCAGTGTGTTCTGTGTGTACGTGGCACTCGCAATATCCTCCCAGGGGGTATTAGGGTGTCACACTCAATGCATCAGCTACAACATTAGCTTTGTCAGTATAATACTCAATTGTACAATCATAATCTTTTAACAATTCTATCCACCTCCTCTGTCTCATATTTAACTCTTTCTGGTTCAACAGATATCTCAAATTTTTATGACCAGTAAATACCTGAAAGGTTTCACCATACAGGTAATGTCTTCAGATCTTCAGGGCAAACACTAATGCAGCAAATTCCAGATCATGAACTGGGTAATTAAATTCATGAGACCTCAACTGTCTCGATGCATATGCTATTACTTTACCATGATGTATTAGTACACATCCTAAACCCTGATGCGACACATCACTGTATACAATATAAACTCCAGAACCCGCTGGGATAGCTAACATAGGTGCTGAAGTTAATAGATGCTTTAGGTCCTCAAAACTCCTCTGACAATCATCACTCCATCTGAAAGGCATATTCTAATCATTGAAAAACCCCTTCACAAACCTTCTGTAATACCTGGCTACTCTAAGGAAACTCCAGATCTCAGACAGATTCTTCGGAGCCTCCCATTTCATTACAGCTTCTATTTTTTTTGCTCCACCTGAATGCCCTATCTAGACACGATGTGACCTAGAAATACTACTTGATCAAGCCAAAATTTGCACTTGCTGAACTTGGAATATGATTGTTTCTCCCTCATTGTCTAAAGAACCTTTCTCAAATGTGCCACATGATCTTCTCTACACTTCGAGTACACCAAAATGTCATCAATAAAGACAATTACAAAATGATCTAAATAAGGTTGAAATACCTTATTCATCAATGCCATAAAAGCTACCGGAGTATTAGTCAATCTAAATAGCATTACCAAAAACTCGAAGTGCTCATATCTGGTTTTAAATGCACTCTTGCGAACATCCGCCTCAGCTATCCTCAACTAGTAATATCCCAATCTCAAATCTAACTTTGTGAATACCTGAGCTCCCTGTAACTGATCAAACAAATCATCAATCGTCGGCAGTGGATATTTATTCTTAACTATTATTTGATTCAACTGCCGGTAATTAATGCACAATCTCAGGGTGCCATCCGTCTTCTTTACAAATAATACTGGAGCTCCCTAAGGTGACACACTAGGACTGATGAAACACTTATCTAACAATTCCTGCAACTGGGTTTTCAATTCCTTCAATTCAACAGGCGTCATCCTATATGGAGGAATTGATATAGGAGCAGCACCTGGGACAATATCAATAGTGAACTCCATCTCCTTACCTAGGGGTAATCTCGGTAGTTCAGCCGGGAACACATCCAGAAATTCCCTAACAATTGGAATATCCTGAATGGTTTGTTCATTCCGAGTATCCACCATATGGTCCAGATAAGCCTCACATCCACTTCGGATCAGTTTTAAAGCACTTAGAAATGAAATTAGTCGGGTTGGCATTGCCTGACTAACTCCTCGAAACACTACTCTTAGCTGATTGGGGGATTCAAGCACTACTTCCTTAGTATAACAATTTATCACTGCCCTATGAGCAGTGAGCCAATCCATGCCTAAGATGAGGTCTATCTCTCTCAGTTGCAATATAATCAAATCAACTTCTAATTATGCCTGATCAATCCAAACTATACACCTCTTACATACCTCATTAATCACTATTGTGCTACCTATTGGAGTACTCACTACTAATCCACATTTCAGTGTCTCATGCTGACAGTGCAATCTAGATGCCAGATGCGAGGTGATGAATGAATGTGTAGATCCTGGATCTACCAATGCATATGCTTCAAAATTAAAAACATTCAACACACCTGCTGCCACGTCTGGGGAGTCCTATGCCTTCTGTCTGGTAATGCTGTAGACCCTGGCCTGAGATTGAGGCTGGTTGCTCTGCACCTTAGTCTTGACACTAGGCCCTCCTGACTAAGTCCTACCTCTACCTCTGCCTCTTTGTGTAGGGCTACTAGCTCTACTCCACTGAACTATAGTCTTAGTCATAGTTCCTCCTCTAGCTTTAGACTGTGTTTCCAATATTTCAGGGCAATCTTTGATCTATGCTCATATAAGCCACATCGAAAACATGCTCCCGATATCTGCCAACACTCACCACCATACTTTTTACCATAGTGTACACATTCAGGCAATTGGTGCGACTGAATGACAGGCATCTGTCCTCTACCTCCCCTAGATTGAAGAAATCTACCTCTTCCTTGAGATCCAAATTGTCTCGATCTAGATTGAAATCAAGATGATCTGTTCAGACGCTTTTTGAAGCTTCTGCCAGAATCAGCCTGAGACTCTTCCTACCTCTTAGCTCTAACCTCCTGTTTGTTTTTTGTCTGACCATATTTCAATAATTGTTAAATTTTGATTGAGGCTGCTCAGAGTTCTGTAAAACTATTCAAGTAAGAAATGCTTAGTCTCGTTCTGATCTCTATGTTCAAACCATCCTCAAATTGTCTACATTTTTCGTCTTCAGTTGGGATCAATGCAGTTGCATATCCCATTAGCTCACTGACTTTTATCTCATACTCTGCCACTGTGAGTTTGCCTTGCTTCAGGTCTAAAAATTCTTTCATTTTTCGATTCATGTAAATCTTCGGCATGTAGTTCTCTTGGAACACTCTTAGGAAATCCTCCCAGGTTTAACTACAAGGTCTGGTGGTACTATCCGGAATGGTTTTCCACCACTAATATGCAGGACCTTGCCGGAGTGGGACAGTATAGTCGAATTTCTCATCTACCTCATAGTCCATTTGGTTGAACATTCTTTCAGTTTGCTCAAGCCACCCTTTTGCTTCAGCCGGGTCTGTACTTCCGTAGAAGTCTATGACCCCTTGTTTTCTCAGCTTATTATATCTTCTTTCCGGCCTCATGGGAATTTTCGGAGGCATCTGAGTGAACTCAGGTACAGGAGAATCTAAATTGACTCCTACAGACTCCATATCAGCTGACTCTCCAATGTGATCTCCTATGAAAGGTGACCTTTAACAAACAAAAGTTGTGATCACTAGTGATCGGAATATCTCACTAATTATCATATCTCAACTCATATTTGTCCCTAAAGATGCCAAACTATGCTCTGATACCAAAAATGCAACATCCCACTACCATATGGTACATACCCAAACTTTCTAGAACATAATCTGTGATAATGGTATGTTAGAGCAAAACAATTCCAACTTACACATGGCATCAACTAACATCATTTAAAATTCAGCAAATTTTAGAAACCATTCATTGCATTAATCCACAAAATTTACACTATTTCCTTTAGACAAATATTTACATAACCTCATACAGGTTCTAACAAAAACAAAAAAATATAAGAAACAGCACTTCTGGAGCCAACTGACAGACCTCTAAGTCATAACAAAATCCAAAAGGTCCTTTAGTCCTATCTAAAGAACTAAGTCTCCTGTCTCGTACTTGAAAAATCACATTGCAATTTTTATGAGTTTTGCGAACTCAATGAGTGAACCATTATTGATGATTT
Organism: Erythroxylum echinodendron; assembly: GCA_027575705.1. Lineage (NCBI taxonomy): Eukaryota > Viridiplantae > Streptophyta > Magnoliopsida > Malpighiales > Erythroxylaceae > Erythroxylum > Erythroxylum echinodendron. Next base: position 36,577 of record JANZXR010000104.1, on the reverse strand, counting down.
CATCGGATCATATACATATAATACATATTTTACAGACACTCATTCAGATCATAAACAAATTCCAGATGTTCACACAACACAGTATATCATAGGATTACACAGTTCACATTTCTATACATAACACATAAATCACATCAATTTATCACTCATTCAACTTTGCAAATCATTTAATAAATTTCAGTCTTACAATGTTATATGCATGAGACTCACATTCTTTCTTATTGTTGTAACCGAGTGTCTATCACAAACTTATACAAATATCAGCCCATAGGGCTCAGTCAAACAGAATCACGGATTATAGCTCTACGTGAAAAATCAAAAATCACGAAGCAAAGCTCTATGTGGAAGTGTTTTATACTGGAAACTCAAGTCACAAGGCCTTTATCTGAGCATGCATATTATGAAATGCAACAATTTATGAATATCTCATATATCACAATCTTATACAAATGCTTAGACAAGATTTCACAATCATCGGACCTAAGTCCAGCATTTAACTTTCGTTGAGAATCAAATCTTAAATTCATATGAAATCAAAACAATCCCAATACATGCCCAACTATTAACTCCTCGGACCTCAGGTTCGGAATCCACAAACAACTCACAAACAGTTCAAAAATATTGGAAGTTTAACAAATCAAATTAAATTCAAATTGAATCAATCCTAGGAAATCATCTAGGTTGACTCACAGTACGTTCCAAGAAGCTATTGCCTGGACAGTTCGGTAATATCCGAATGGCATCTGATGTGCTCTAAAACATACACAACACTTTCATAAATATCACATTTTTTTCACAAATGTGCAAGTGTTCTTTTATGCACATCAATGTATAGAAAGTATGCACAATGCATGTTTAATGACAATTCCAGGTATGTTATTGTAATTTTCATCATCTAATCGATCAGATATCAAAGCCCTCATTAATATCATTTGGTACTTATAATTTGGACCAAAATAAAACAATGTGAAATCAATTTCATAACTTACTTGACCACTTCAGATTTTCTTATGATTTCGAGTCAACTTTGCATAATTAATCTGATAGGGTAAATGACAAAAGTAGGTAAAACTTCCTTCTGAAAAGTTATTCTACAGTGTCTTAAGTGTATAATGACTCTAGGATCATCTAATTTGATTCATTATTCAATGAGTTATAATAAAAAACCACAAACTATGCACATTTGAACTTTTGGCTAGTACATGATCATTCCCTCTAATTGTACAACTCATATCTTTCAGCTCAAATATCCAAAAATTACAAAATTCATACCAATTTAAATCTAAGAGAATAAGATATAACTTTGTTGAAGATGCCTCAGTCTAATTCGGCCTATATTAATACAGTTTATTCAATAACCATAGGACATGATTTCTGCCCCTAATAATTCTACAGCCTAAGCTAAGATGCAGTTTCATGCCAAATTTGAAAGTCTTAGAGACAGAATTAAAGTTTGACTTCTTTAAGAAAGTTGTAGAATTATGTCTTTATTTTAATCTGAACTAAGAATAAACTCATTTGGAAATCTAAAGATCATCTTAAAATTAGAAAACCGAAGCATGATCATGAAAAATTTTCCAATTCATAACATTCCAGCAGACTTCCACACTTTCATCCTATCAATCACTTTCAATTCAATTCAGATAACTCTAAATTTTTATTGAGAGAAATAAAAATGTCTTAGAAATCCATTGGTTTAAGTTTCAAGTTATTTGGAGCTCAGATGAAAAAGTTATAGCTAAAAGACTGAAGGTTGTTCATTGAAATTCTCAACCACCACCTTTTCTCTCTCTAAAACACCAACCTTCATCTTCTTCCCCAAACTGCACTTCTCCTCTTATTTTTTTTTGCTTCATTCCTACACATCACAACTATTATATCTGCTGCATAAACCATTTTTTTTTCTACTTCCATCTCAATTGAACCCAACACAAATAAATCAAAATTCCAAAATTTTATACATACATACCAAAATTGTACTGTTAACGTAAGCATAAACTATTTTTCTACATTTTTCTTCCATCTTCATCTGATGCATTTCTTTTCTTTTTGTCATTTTAATCCTTCTTAAAACATAACAAGAGAAATAGAGCATAAATACCAACCATATATGTAATCTTTTAAACCATAACAGAAACACATTTTTCTTCATCAACTTACATAATTTTCTTATTTCTCAGTCCAGAATCCATTCAATACATTTTTGAACAATTCCTAATTCTCAAATCAATTATCTAGTTCATATATCACCATAAACTCACTTCTTAAACCCATGCATGCATGTTTATATTTACACTGAAAAATAAACTTATCAAAGTTACTTACTTGGTTGAGCTATTTGCAGCAGTAAAAGTAAACCAAATGCATATAAATTTTACAGCTGATGTTTCAGCAGAATCTCCAGTATTAACAATAATGAGCAGAGCTTCGGTGGTTGAAAGGACATTAGAATAACTCCACTAAATCAAGTAACAGTTAGGTTGGTAAGTTTGAATTCGATGAGAGATCAAAACAGGGTTCTGAAAGCAAATGTTATTAAGAGGAAACAATTTGGAAAGCATTCAGTGATTAACCAAAAGCTTCTCTCCCTTCTCCAGAAACACACGTGGCAACATATAACATGTTTCCCTTGCATGTGAGCCAAGTGGCTACATGCAAGGCTTCCAAATGTTACTATTTCATTGGTCCACAACTTAGTATAAAAATACCCCAAAATTTTGAAAATTATCAAAAATCACCAAAAATATGAAATAATCTGATTATTCTCCACATAAAATTTTAGATTAAATTATTCACAATTCACATTTTAATAACATTTTTTAAACAATTAATTATACCTGAAAAATGTCAATAAATGCATGTACAATCATATGAATGTGCAAAATAAATGTGTATGTCACAATTAACTTATGCATAATATGCTTTTTCCTAATTTCGCATAAATTTCTCATAATTTACTATTCTAACTTTAACATGGGTAACGGGATGTTACAATAAATCTCATAAGTAATTTTCAACATGGGTAATTATTAGTTTATAATTTAGAAATATGTGATTACTTGTGTGTATGTGTCAATTTGAATATAAATCCTTGTTGATGATTATTGGAGTTTGAATTATGATAAGTTATTTTTAATGTGAACCTTAGTGCCTAAAAATAAAGGCTATATATAAAATAAGGTCAATAAGTTAGAATTTACATCAAATAGGTTATATTTTGGTTAATTAGATGAAAATTAGTTTTTTGTTTAATATGAATTTTTTGTAAGGCTTTTATATTATCAAATTCTTTTTTATTGATATTTAGTTGGTTGATATGTATTTTAGTATTATTTTGAAGTCTTGATGCTTTAATTTGAGTTTTAAAGATAGTTCCTTAAGCTACCTAGTTAACTAGTCGACCAATATCTTAGTGCGATAGACCTGTATCTTTAAACTCTTTTTTTGCTTTCCAGTGAGTTTTTTTAGTTCTCTGGTTGCTTTTGTAATTGCCTAAATAGTCCAATTTGTCAACCAATGTACTTCAATGGTTAACCAATATCTCTTTCATGGAAGACAATTAACTTATAACATATTTGGTCGATATATAGAGTTTAACCACAACCATTTACTAGTCAACCAATTTCCTTGAGTGGTTGACCAGTACACATGATTTAATGCCCTCTCCTTCACCTTGCTTTTGTTTTCTTTCTTTCTTCTTATTTAAGGCTCCTCAGCACTCCAGATAACTCACCTTTATATTTAAAAAAACACCATACCCCCTTGCAAATAGTTACCACCTTCAATTTTGTCCTTTTGTATTTTTTTTATTGAAGATCTTTATAATTCACATTCTCTTTAGATAAACTCCAAATTTAGGATTACTTGAAAATGTTAATAAATTACTTTATTCACTTAATTTTTTCAAGTGTAATTTCATTATATTTATTATTTTAGATTTTCAAATTTGGCTACTTTATACCATCTTTTTTTAAAATTTAGGACTTTATAAATTATTCATTTTTTAAAATCTATTGTTGGATATTGTAATTATGCTTTATTTGTTATAATTGTAAATCTAAATTTTGTTAAAACTTGCTCTTGATCCCATAATTATATTTTTAAGTTAGGAATAATACCAAAATTAGGATTTTTTAAGATTAAACACAGTTAGGGATGCTTCTAATTGACCTTTTGTTTCGACTATTTAAATATTCAATAATATACTCGAGAAAGTTTGACAATCTTAATCAAATTCATCTTTTTAACCAATTTAGCTTGATGTATGAGCTTTACATTATGCATTTTTGGATTTCTTTTTGATGATTTCAAAAAGGGGAAGAAAGTTTGGTGATATTAGATTTATGGGAGTGATAATATTAAGGGGAAGTGATTGTTTTTTCATGTTTATACTCTTGCATTTATATATGATATGCTTGAGTAAATTTATGATATCTTTACGTATGAATATTTCTTTGATTTTGAATTTCTTTTTTTTCTTATTATTGAATTATTGAATTATACTCTTCATATCGAATAATGTTTTATGTATGAATTAACAATAACAACAACAATATTTAGTATGAATCCACTGATACGTGAGATTTAGGGAGGTCCTTTAGTACACAACCTTACCCCTAACTAGTAGAGAGGTTATTTCCAAATGATCCATATGAATTAAGGGGAAGCTAATCACTATCTTGAATTATGTTTTGTGTGCTTAATTTTATTATCGTTCTACAATTTCATAAATATGTTTTCATTATAAAAAAAGGGGTAGATTATTGAACCAGGGGAGGTTCCAATTGATATTTTGATGATAACAAAACATAATTACTAATAATGTGTTTATTATTTTGATAAAAAGTAATATTAGAACAAAATGAAGCCATAAGCTCAAGAAGATAGTGTATGAAGTTAATAAAGAAAAGTTGAAGTTTGTAATCGATGAAATGATGATAAAAGTTAGAACATTCATCTTACTTCTTATTTATAAGCTCATTTCATCAATTTGATGACCCAAAAGGCTCACCATGTATAATCATTTATCTTACTTCATTGCATGAGTCTTTACATTCGTCAAGAGGCATTGAAGCTTTTGATCTTTCAAAATGTCCATGTCTTAATGATATATGACTATGTTCTTATTTTGGTGTTTTTCATTTTATTATTAGATTTCTCAAAATGTCTACTATATCACTGCGAAGCATTCTTAATTTTAACAAGCTAGCTGGTAACAATTTTGATGATTAGTATTGCAATCTGAGAATTGTTCTCATGAACGAAAAACTTATCAATGTGATCGATAAACCTGTGAAGGAAGCACCTCCTGAGGAAGTTGATGATGCTAATGCATTGGATGCATATTTTAAGTACAGTGAACAAAGTACTAATGCCAAGTGTATTATTCTAGCATCAATGAGTTCTGAACTCCAAAGGCAACATGAAGGTATGAATCCTCGGCATATCATTAAGCATCTTAAGAAGATGTATGGGTCACAAAGTAGGACTACTAGATACCAGTTATCTAACTTCCTATTCAAGTATGAACTGAAGCCCAAGTCTCCTGTGGGACCCTATGTTCTTAAGATGATTGATCTTATAGACAACTTGAGAAGTTAGGGTATTCACTAGGAAAAGAGCTGCCACAAGATTTGATCTTATAGTCTCTTACTCATATTTTTTCACCGTTTATAGTTAACTTTAACATAAACAAGATAGACTGTGATCTTCATGAAATGCTCAACTTGTTGATCGATTATGAAAATCAAGTAACATCGTCTGCGAAGATGAAAGTATCAGGTTTGTGAACCTGGTTGGTAACTCTTTTAATCGCAAGTGGAAGGGAAAGAAGAAGCCCAAGAAAAATCATCTTGCACCCAAGGGTGTTTGAAACAAATCCAAAGGTAAGGAGAAGAAAGTTGACCAAAAGGATGCTGAATATTTCTTCTGTACAAAGAAGGGACACAAGAAGAGGAACTGGAGTATTTGGCTACTTTGAAAGGAAAGAAACAAGGTGGGACATTTATGAAAAATGTTTTCATGATTTCTTTAATTACTATTGACTCTACTAAATGGGTATTAGGTACTGGCAGTAGCTTTAACATCTACAATATGTTGCAGGGTCTAACGATCAGTAGGAGATTGAAGAAGGGAGAAGTTAAGCTACAAGTTGGGAATAAAGCAAGTATTGCTGCCCTAACTGTATGAACTATTTTTCTTGTTATGCCTACAGGAAAGACTTTATTACTAGAAGATTGTTATTATATTCCTAAATTTGTTTCGAACATTTTTTCCATTTTGTCATTAGACAAGCATGGATTTCTTATAATCTTTAAGAATAACCAATGTAATATATTTCATGGTGATGAATTATATGTAAGTGGTTATTTATAATATGGTCTTTATGTCTTACCTGAAATAGTTGTTTATACACTTATGAATGTTTCTGGTTAAAAATGGAAAAGAGAAAATCAAGCAAATCAAACTTACCTATGGCATTGTAGACTTGATTATATTGGTAAGAAAAGAGTAAACAAGTTGCACAAGGAAGGATGCTTTAGTCAATATGATTATGAATCATATGAAACTTGTAAATCTTGTCTCAAAGGCAAAATGACCAAATCTCCTTTTACTGGTACTAGATAGAGAGCTAGTGAACTTTTAAGACTTATAAATACTGATGTATGTGGGCCTACGAAAGTTCAAGCTAAAGGTGGATATTTTTATTTTATCACCTTCACTGATGATATGTCAAGATATGGATTTGTGTATCTTATGAAAGACAAGTATGAATCATTTGAAATGTTTAAAAGATTCCGTAGTGAAGTTGAAAAACAAACTGATAAGAGTATAAAGGCATTAAGATCTGACCGTGGCAGTGAGTATCTTAGTGATGATTTTGTTAATTATCTAAGGCAAGATGGAATCTTGTCTTAGTGGACTTCTTCAGGAACACAACAACACAATGATGTTTCGAAAAGGAGAAATCAAACTTTATTAGATATAGTGAGATACATGATGGGGTTCTCTGATCTTCCTATCTTCTTATAGGGATATGCTTTAGAAGCCATTGCTTATTTATTAAACAAATTTCCCATTAAAGCAGTCACTAAAACTCTATATAATATATGGAAAGGACGTAAGCCTAACCTAAAACATTTTAAAGTTTGGGGTTGCCCAGCTTATGTCAAGAGATTGCTACTAGATAAGCTTGAAGCAAGGTCTAATAATAGATTTGTTGGCTATCCCAAGGAAACTATGAGATACTATTTCTATCACCTTTTTGAACACAAAATGTTTGTGGCCAGAAATGTAACCTTTTTAGAAAGGGAATTCCTTAATGAAGGAAGTCATGGTGTAGAAATAGATCTTGATGAAATTCAAGATTCTGATGAGTCAACATAAGCTTAAGAGCATCAGATGCATATTGAGCAGCCTTTACTTGATGTCTTAAAGATGACACAAAGGGTACCGGCCTCAACCATTGAGGAGAATGTACTGGTTAATAAACCTGTCCAGGAACCAGTGCAACAACAAGATCAAGTAGAGGAAGAACCTATTGTACATGAGCCTTTTAGAAGGTTTACTAGGGATCATCATGCACCAAATAGATTAAATTTAATGGTGGAAGGTGATGAGGATAATCATATTAATTATAACCCACATATTAATGATGCCCTAAGACTTACGAAGAGGCTATGGCAAGTCTAGATCATGAGAAGTGGTTTAAGGCCATGGAATCTGAGTTAGAATCCATGAGAATCAACAAAGTATGGACTTCGGTTGATCCCTCAAAGGATATAAAATCCATAAAATGTAAATGGGTATTTAAGAAAAGGATTGGAGTAGACAGGAAGGTTGAAACCTATAAAGACCGTCTTGTTGCCAAGGGATATAATCAAAAGGAAGGTATTGATTATGTTGAAACTTTTCCCCCTATCGCAATGCTCAAATCTATTAGGATTCTACTTGCTATAGCTGCATATTATGATTATGAGATATGGCACGCGGATGTGAAAACATTGTTTCTTAACGAAGAGCTCAAAAAAGATGTCTATATGACTCAACCTGTAGGTTTTATATTGCCATATGCTCCTAATAAGGTATGTAAACTACAAAGATCCATTTCTTGATTGAAGTAACCTTCACGAAGTTGGAATATTCGCTTCAATACAACAATCCCAAAGTTCAATTTTGTTAGATACGAAGAAGATCCATGTGTGTACAAGAAGGTTAGTGGGAGCATAGTTATTTTCTTAATGTTGTATGTAGATGACATATTGCTAATAAGAAATGATGTACTAGCCATGCAAAAGACAAAGATTTGGCTATCTAAACAGTTTTCTATAAAGGATTTGGCAGAAACAACTTACATTCTAGGAATCAAGATATATAGAGATAGATTAAGGAAGCTGCTAGGGCTATCCCAATCTATGTGCATTGATACTTTCTTAAAAAGGTAACACATGGAAAATTCCAGAAAAGGTTATCTACTGTTAAGCACTGGAATTTCTCTTAGTAGGAAGGATTTTTATAAAACGCTAAAAGAAAGAGAACGCATGAGTAAGGTCCCATATGCCAGCGCAGAGGGAGCTATCATGTATACCATGACATGTACAAGGCCTAATGCAGCTTACGTGTTAGGAATAACGAGTAGGTATCAAGGTAACCCAGGTGAGGAACATTAGAAACCGCAGAGGGACCAATTCCTTTTATACAGAGATTATGAATTAAAGCTAATAGGCTATACTAATGCTAGCTTTGCATCAGATAAGGATGATAACAATTCTTCCTCTAGTTATATTTTCACCTTGAATAGAGGAGCAGTGAGTTAGAAAAGTTCTACGCAAGCTACTATAGCTGATACAGTTACTGAAGTAGAATACATAGCTGCATGTGATGCAGCTAAGGAAGCTGTTTGGATGAAAAGGTTCTTAACTAAACTTTGTGTGGTTATTTCGATAAAGGAAGTTGTTCCTTTATTGTGTGACAATACTGGTGCTATTGCACAAGCTAAGGAACCAACGTCACATCAAAGATCCAAACATGTTCTGCGAAAGTTTCATCTAATTAGAGAAATTGTTCAGCGTGAGGACATTCAAATTCAAAAGGTTGAGGGAAAGGAGAATGTTACAGATCTCTTCACTAAAGCACTTGGATCAAAGGAGTTTGATAAAGACAAAAGGAAAATAGGATTGAAGTTCATGACCGATTGGGTCTAGGTCAAATGGGAGATTGTTGGAATTATGCCCATGACCCAATCGTTATGTAATAGATTGACCATTTTTGTTTTGCGACTATTAACTTTGTTTAATAACATGGAAAATGATTATGTTATCATATTATGTTTATTGTTTTTATCCTAATATGATAAGTCTTTGATTAAATTTATACACTTGGCATTATAATGTAGATTATGATAATAAGAGTCAAGTCTTTAGGGTTTAATCTAAAAGTGTTCATGATCATGGGATCATCAAATAAAGACTTTAATGATTCAATTAGATCAATATGTATGTACTAGTATCTATTGGATGGATATTAGTAGAACTCATTTATTAAGTTATATATATAGATTATGCATATGGAGATATGATCATTGAACTGAACAAACTGAAATTCTCAATGATTAATATTACCTATGAACTGTTAAGTGGGATATTCTTATAAAGATTTAAATGTATATTTTTCCTTTGACCTGAGATCATCATAGTACTCAATAGTTTACTTATTATGTTTTGATGTCGGACACCTAATGTGTAAACATGCTAGTTGAATGGTCATTGGATATAATTAAGTACCTTTCTGATTAGTGGTGAGTCAAGATGGGATCCATCAGCTCTAGGTAATGAGTTTAAGCTCTGTGTTATCATTGATCTTAATGGTTGTTTCGAGATCTTGGCCATGGTGATTGAATGAATGAGGAAAGGATTTTCTTAAGTCATTCACCAATTATTAATGATCGATATGTAACATAGTTGGTTATCTAATAAGGTTTGACAGCTAAACCATACCTTAGGATAATCCAAAGTTGTAATGATGGAAGGTAATAATACATCATCCTTAACCAAGTTCCGTCTTTGTAAGGTTATTACTTCACACTATCTAGTCGTTGAGGAGTGCTGTTGGACGCCAATCTTGATTAGTAATTAATTGGATTAATTACTACCGATTTAGTGATGAATCTATGTGGTCACATACTTACGAGTGTAATATTTCCTATTTATGATTATTTAATTTATTATGAGATAATTTATTAAATAATCTATATGACATATTATTATATTTTTTGCTAGAACAGAAAATATAATTAATATTGGAAACTCTCTTGTGCAAAATAAATGAATAAAATAAAATAGTTTTATTTTATTTCCTTTTATTAAAAAAAGAAATAGAAAAGAAGTTAATTAAAATGGAAAAGAAGGCGTCGGATTATTTTTGATTGTAGCATTTAAAAGAAAGACGCAAAGAAAAGAGGTGCTGCTCTCGCTTATTTTAATTGGTACGTTTAAAGAAAAATGTAGAGAAGAGAGGTTATAAGAAACAAATAGATCAAGTTAGTATTTTTTTTAAGTTTTAAACTTTGAAACTTATGAAGAGAAGAAAGAAGACATACTCTTTCTTCACTTTGTACAGTAACAAAGAAGAGAGTAAGTTATACGCTCTCTCTCAGTTTTATAATAAGAGAAAAAGAAAAGAAATTTGTTTTCTATATTCTTGAAGAAAAAGTTCTTCAAAGTTTAACTATAACCACATTAAGTGTTGAAAGCGAGACATATTTCTTAGTTTAGAGTGCATAGAAACTTCGTATTTTTAAAGTTCACTGTCGATTAATCCTCATAAATTCTAGGTATTTGTTATCTGCTTATTCTTGTTATTAGTATGAATACGTAATAAATGCTTGTTCTTCACTTGAATAACTTAAACCCCAACTTTTGTTAATGTATGCATGAATAGTATCTTGATTTGAGCATTGCTTTATAAAAACAAAATCATTGATAGTACTTACGTTTTATTATCATCAAAACATGAATTATAGAATACATCACAGTTCAACATCAATTATAATATATAGGGTGATTAAATAAGAGCAATGCAACAAATTTGGCATGTTTGGCAACATGCTTCACAATGACAACAACAAAATCAAGCTTATCTTATATTAAAAATTAGAAAGATAACAGGCACGGAGCTTACATCGTATGAATCCAACCAGTAAACCTAGAAGAAAGCAGTTAATATAAGCAGTCAAAGAACTAAGGTAAATTGCTCAAATGGCTATAGATAGAGCAAAATAGCAGGTAAAATTCACTCAGGCCTTCCCTATATAATTCTCCTGTGATGCCAAGTGTGAAAAGTCCTTAGGAAAAGTGGACTTTAGACTACAACATCAGTTGCATAGTTGAGAGAGATCCTCGCCATTCAAGAACAACTTGTGAATATCATTAAGCCAAACAGATAGTGCTTTATATCAACTACCCCCAACATCCCGTGAAATTCTACAACATCTAATGTGTAAGAATTCATTTTAACTAAAAAGAATTGAAAAGGTCCTTTCTAGTACCTATGCCATTAACAAACCGTACGAGTTTGCTTTTACGGGAAAAATCATAAATAACCCTTGTCCTGATGGTTCATTGAACACTCTTGCAGCCAGTTCTTTATGATGCAATCACCACAGAGCTTCCAGAAGCGTGTTACAGAGCCTTATTCTCAAGCTACAACCTTATGAGTTAAGTTAAACACCTACTAAACCCTTTACCAGTTTGATTCATCATCATAATCAGTCACTTCTAGTTTGTTGAAGCTCCAGAAGATGGTGCCTACTTTACCTACCTTATCTTCTTTAAATTGTGAATCTTGTCAGCTTAGAAAACATTCTCGAAGTTCATTTCCAAACTATGTCAATAAATGGACTACATCCCTTTTGAGTTAGTTCATTCGGACATTTGAGGTCCTTGTTGTGCTCTTTTATTTTGGGATTTCAATATTTTGTTACATTTATTGACGATTATTCTCATTGCACTTGGTTATTTTTAAAGAAAGCTCATTTAGAATTATGTTCCATTTTTAAATCTTTATATGCAAAAATTAAGACACAATTTAAAATTAATATTTATGTGTTTAGAAGTGATAATCCTCGTGAATATTTGTCCAATCCTTTCACCCCATTCATGTCCTACCAAGGAATTCTTCATTAGATCTCATGTGCTTATACTCTATAAAATGGGATTGCTGAATGTAAGAATAGACATTTCGTAAAACGTGCTCAAACCTTGCTTTTACACAATCGGGCCTCATCACAATATTGGGTAAATGTTGTCTTAACTGCATACTTCTTGATTAATCACTGTAAGGATACCAGCTAAATGTTGAGATGTTGACAGAAGAGGAGAAGAGAAGAAAGAAAGAAGAGAAAGAATAAGAGAGAAAGTGATAGAGAATATTATATTGAAATTGTCTGTTTGTTTTTTCAAATCATCCGTGTGCCAAAATATACACTCAAGTTTGTTGTAGCCGAATGATTTAGAATTGTAAAATAAAAAATAGAAACAATGACGCAGAAAATGAAAATGACTTGATTCTCTTCTAGAACCTTGTAACGTTTTCGTCATTTGGATTATTTCATGGGTATTCATTTTTGTATACGTTGGATTGGGTTCATAACATTCCATTCCCTGTAGAGTGACCCTTGACCTCAAGGGTCAAAATTAGGAAACTGGCTTTTAATGTAATGAGGATCTTCGCATATAGCATCCTCTAATTCGCGACTCTTCCACTTTACTAACCACTTCAACCCATCTGAATTCTTGCGAGTTACGAACCTCTGCTCAATCATGACTTCAGGTTATTCCTCCCTGGTACGATATCATCCTCAATTAGTTCGTTTGTTGGTTTGGTTCCAAACCCTAACTTCTTCTTTAGCAGCAACACATGAACCACTAAGTGAATTAAACTCCCAGTTGGTTGATCTAGCTCATACGCCATAGCTCCTACTTTCTTCTTGATCCAGTAAGGTCCGTAGTACTTAGCACTCAGTTTTGATTCTTTCGTTTAGCCACTGAATTTTGACGATAAGGTTTCAACTTTAAGTATACCAGATCGCCTTCCTCAAAGGTCCTCTTGATTCTCCCTCGATCCACCTACGACTTCATTTGGTCCTTGGCTTTAAGAAGCTGCAACTTTAGTGTTGAAAACATGCGTTGGCATTCCTCCAAATAGCGATTAACGCTTTCCAATAAAGAAGGCAATTCTAGAGCTATAGCCTGTAGTGGTGGGGGGTAACCATACGAGGCTTGAAAGGGCGTGATTTGAATGGCATTGTGGAAGTTGGTGTTGTACCACCATTCAGCTAGATACAGCCATTTATGCCATTTTTTATGCTGATGTGTCATGTACCTCAGGTATGTCTCTAAACACTAATTTACCTGCTCAGTTTGGCCGTCTGTTTGTGGATGATATGAGGAGCTCATCTTAAGCTAGGTGCCCATGTTTTTGAATAATTCCTTCCAGAATAGGCAAGAGAATACCTTGTCTCGATCTGAAATGATTGACTAAGGGACCCCGTGTAATTTATACACTCCTTGCATATATAGTTTTGCCACATCGGAAGCTGTGAAAGGATGAGATAGAGTTAGGAAATGTGTGTATTTTGTATAGGAATCTACTACCACCATAATAACATTCTTGCCTTCAAAATTCGGAAGCCCTTTTATAAAATCCATTGATATCTGTTTCCAAGCCCCATCAGGTACTTGAACAGGCTGTAATAGACCAGGGTATGGAACATTTTCGTGCTTACACTTCTAGCAAGTATCACAGGCTTGCATGCAGGCCTTCAACTCACTTTTCATTCCAAGCAAATAGAATAGTTGTTTAAGCCTGTGATATGTAGCCTTAAACCCGAAGTGGCCCCCCACTGAGGAGGAGTGGACTTCCTGTAGTATTGCGTTCCTTAGAGTGCATGTAGTTCCCACATACAAGCGTCCCTTATACCTGAGAGCTCCTCCTTTGAAGCTGAAGGGAGAGTTCCCCTGAACATCTCGTAGGGCTACTAGGATAGCCTATTGGACTGCAGTATCCCCTTCATAACTTGCCACTAGTTGCTTGACCCAGTAAGGTTGAGTCCTAGATAAAGTTTGCAGTTCTGCTTCCTCTGATTCACACTTGCGTGAGAGAACATCTGTCGCTTTATTTTCTTGCCCCTTCCTGTAGTGAATGGTATAATTTAGACCCAAGAGTTTAGTCAGACTCTTCTTTTGCATCTGAGTTTGTATCTTTTGCTGCAAAAGATACTTTAAGTTGTAATGATCAGTCTTAATGATGAATGACGTGGCTTCTAAATAGTGTCACCATTTGTCTACACTTGAAGTGATTGCTAGCAACTCCTTCTCATACACAAATAGGCTTTGGTTCCTAAAACAAAGGGCTTTGCTGAAGTAGGCAATAGGCCTTTTTCCTTACATTAGGATTGCTCTAATTCCCCAGTTGCTGGCATCAGTTTCCAAGATGAAGGGTTCCTGGAAATTAGGAAGGGCTAGTACTGGGGCTGTTGTCATGGCCTCCTTTAGTTGTTAGAAGGCTTATTCAGCTTCCAATCCCTAACGAAATTGGTCCTTCTTGAGTAGAGTTGTTAAAGGTTTGCAAATCCACCCATAGTTTTTTATGAACTTCCTATAATAGATAGTAAGGCCTAGGAAGCCTCTTAAGGATTTGACAGTAGTTGGAGTTAGCCAGTCCAACATTGTTTGTATCTTTGAGGGGTCAGTAGCCGCTCCTTTGCCTGATAGAATGTGTCTTAAGTATTCCACCTTGTCCACACCAAAGGCACATTTCTTGTTCTTGGCAAACAATTGTTGTTGTCTCAATTTTTGCAAGACTATCCGCAAATGTTCTTTGTGAGTTGCTAGGTCTGGACTGTATACTAAGATATCATCAAAGAAAACAAGAACAAATTTGGGTAGAAAAGTTGCAAATACCTGGTTCATCAATGCCTAAAATGTTGCTGGGGCATTTGTGAGACCAAAGGGTATTACCTTGAACTCATAATGTCC
>JANZXR010000104.1:1996-14662 GCA_027575705.1 Erythroxylum echinodendron | reverse complement strand
TAAAGTCCACTTTACCCTTCCTTATAAACTTAAGTTCTTTTAACCTTAAGTCATCTTCCAAAAATATCCTTATGCATATTACAATATCAACACTTTCATTCCATCGATCCATGAATTAAATCCTCCTAAACTTGATATAATAGTTAACCTCAATCAAAAATAATTTATCTAACAATACCAAAATTCATTCCATTCATGTTTACTAAAATAAAAAAATTCAAGGCCCAACAAAATTCTATTAGCTACTAATTCTGTGTCTATGTACGATTTGTCTGGAATATGCATAACTGTATGGATAGCTAAGGTGTGGTGTGTGTGTGGGGTGTGGTGTGTTGTTTGTACAAATAGAAAATGAAAGGGCAAATAAGAGAAGACAAAAATAGGTGATGTGCGGATGTAGGAAGGGTCTGGTAGGTCATCCCATGCTTATTAACCTTGGACCTTTAACACCCCCCTTGAAGTCGAATCCCTGGGAAAGGGCACGGATCCAAACTTGAGGAGTAAAGTGGAGAATACGCGTGCGGGAAGAGGCTTTGTGAATAAGTCAACTAGTTGATGTTTACTTCGGATACGTCAGAGGTGGAGGAACCCTAGAGTCATAGCATCGCGTACTAGATGGAGGTCGATCTTCAGATGTTTCGTCTGCTCGTGGAACACAGAATGCCTGGAGATGTGGATTGCCGCCTGGTTGTCACAAAAAAAGAGGTATGGCTTCTGTTGTTGCAATTTGAAAGTATGCTAAAAGCTGGGAGATCTATTTGAGCTCGCACGTAGTGGAAGTGAGGCTTCGGTATTCTGCTTCCACCGAGGAATACGCAATACCCAGCTAGGGATCTCCTGCTAAAAGCACAACTAGCCCAATCTGAATCGGAGTAGGCGGTGAGTTGAAGGTTGGTATTGGATGGGTAAAATAACCCTTGATTTTGTGTTCCCTTGAGGCACTTGAGGACGTGCTTTACTGCATCCCAGTGGGGTTATCTTGGTGTCGTCATAAACTGACTGAGTTGTTACATGATGTAGGTAAGGTCAGGCCTCGTGAAGGTCAAGTATTGAAGTCATCCAACTAGTCTTTTATAGCGTTCTGGAACTGGGAGTGGATCACCATCATCAAGGATAAGTTTACTTCCGAGAGCTATAGGGGTTAGGTAAGGTTTACAGTGTTGTAGGTGTGTTTCCTGTAAAATGTCGCGTATGTACTTGCCTTGGTTGAGAATCATGCCTTCCACTGATCTTGCTATTTCGACTCCTAGGAAGAATTTTGCATACCCGAGGTCCTTAATTGTGAACTCTGCATGTAAGGCTAGCTTAACCGAGTTTAGGGACTCTTCTTTTGCCCTGGTGAGGAGAATGTCGTCCATATAGATAATGATAGCAATAAAGTTGATGCCCTGTCCTCTTGTGTATAGGTAATGGTTTGCTTCTGGTCTACTGAATCATATAGTCTTGAGTTTTGTAGTCAGTTCTTTGTGCCACTATTGGCTAGCTTGTTTGAGTCGATAAATGGACTTTAATAGCTTGCAGACTTCCCCTGCTTGTGCTTTCTTGTAGCCCTGTGGTGGTAGCATGTATAGTTCCTCCTCTAAATGACCGTGTAAATAGGCATCATTGATATCACACTGTAGGATTGGCCAATTCTTGATAGTAGCTATGGATAATAAGGTCCAGATTGTCACAACTCTAGCTACAGGTGAGAATACCTTCAAATAATCCACTCCTTCTCGTTGGTTGAATCCCTTTGCTATGAATATAGATTTGAGTTTGTCAACTGTGCCATCCGAATTGTATTTTACCTTGTATACCCATTTGGATGCTATAGCTCACTTTCCTTTGGGTAATTGTGTCAAGACCCAGGTGTGGTTGTTTTCCAAAGCTTCTAGTTATGAATTCATAGAGTCCATCCACTCCTTTGCTTGACTTGCAGTCTCATAGGATAGTGGCTCAAACATAGTAGATACATTGCCTATGAATTCTTTGTATCCTTGCTTATGTTCAATATGAAAGCTGAAATTTGCTTCTTCTGGTGCGCCTGCAGGACCAAAAAACTTAAAAATGCCATTAGTATTATCAAGAGCAGAAGTGGAGTGATGAGCGGAGGCTTCTAGCACATAGTCATTGAGGTATTTGGGTATGGTATATGCTCGCTGACTCCTTCTCACATTAGGATTGATTGTGATTTCTTGGTCTGTAGTGGCTTCAGGTTATGGCTGTGTGCTTGTGGTTTTGGGTGTAAGGTCTGTAATTTGTGGACTTGTTGATCCTGGAATGTCGTCTTGTGTTATTGTTTCTACCATATCTGTTGTGGTATAGGGAAATAGTGGTAGTTGTCTTTGTTCAGGATTTGTAGGGGGTTGAGTAAAAGGAAAGGTGTGTTCATGGAAGGTTACATCTATAGAGAAAAAAATGGTCTTTGTGTTCATATCCATAACTCTGTAGGCTTTATACTCAGGCATGTACCCAAGGAAAAGGCATTTTTGTGATCGAGGGTCTAATTTGGTCTTGTTAGGTGCTTTGTTTAGGGAAAAGCATAAGCAACCGAATATTTTAAGGTGGTTGTAACTGGGTTTCTTCTGATATAGCTTCTCATAGGGTATTTGCCCCTTCAAAACTTTAGTTGGTATTCGGTTCAAGAGATAGGTAGCAGTGAGAAGTGCCTCTCCCCAAAACTGTTTTGGTAGGATTGCTGTGAATAGGAGGGCTCTGGTCATTTGTAATAAGTGTTTATGCTTGATTTCTACTACACCATTTTGTTGTGGTGTGTATGGGCAACTCTTCTGATGCATGATTCCCATTTTGGCAAACAAGTATTTGCACTCGTGGTTTATGAATTCTCTCCCATTGTCAGATTGCATTTTCAGAACTTTGGTATTATATTGCTTTTCGTTGGTGCTGATGAATTGTGTTAGAGTGGTCTGTGTTTGGTCTTTGTGTTTAAGTAGGAAAGTCCAAGTGGCTCTAGAGTACTCATCAACGATGGTTAGAAAGAATTGAGAGACATCTAGGGTTGGTATTTTGTAAGCCCCCCACAGATCCATGTGTAGTAGATCGAAAGTCTTAGTGGTGTGTATGCTATACTTAGGAAATGGTCTTCTGTGTTGCTTTGCCATAGGAAAAATTTGACGCTTGGGAAAGTCATGATTAGAAAATGCAATTTCATTGATGTACTTCATTTTTTCCTTAGAAACATGCCCTAATCTGCTATGCTAAGTACTGGGAGAAATAGAAGCATGATACACAAAATTTTGAGTTCTGTAAAAATCTAGGGGAGGACCTTTTAGGGTTCCTGAGGGTAATAGGCTATCTTGTGTTAGCTCATATAGTCCACTTCTGACCTTGATAACAGCAACAACATCATTAGTCTGTAGGTCCTGCAAAAACAAATCATTAGATGTGAAAATGGCAGCAATATTGTTCTGTGTTGTGAGCTTGTTCACTAAGAGTAAGTTCTTGAAAAAAATTAGGAATGTGCAGAATTTCATTGAGGGCAATTTTGTTGTCAATGATAGCTTCACATATATGTTTCACACGTTGTTTCGTGCCATCTGGGAGTGTCACCGGTTCGTACTTATTGTTTGTTTCAAATTTATGGCAAAAATCGAGATTTGTGACCATGTGTGATGATGCACCCGAATCAACTAGCCATGTGTAACTATTTTCTCTACTATGTGCATTAATGTGACTTATGCTATTACTTGCTAAATTTGCCCGTCCACCAAACTTTACCTCACCTGTAGCTTTTCCTTGATTGCCTTAGATATTTCCTGCTGGATAAATGTTGCTAAGCCGTGTGGGATTGGTCCATTCCTCTCACTATCTTTGTTGAATTCAGGTTGATTGTTTACAGGTGTGTCTCTAGTTGCAACCAAGTTTGCTCTGCCCTTCTATCCGGTCAGCTTTTTGTACCAGTCGGGTACGCCATGGATCTTGAAACAAGGCTCAATGGTATGTCCTATTTTTTCACACTTCTCACAGTACTTATCTTCCTTCCTTTGAAATGGTCTTCTGCTATTGCTTCTGTCACCTTTCTTTGCGTTGGGGTTGGTTTGTTTTGCCATCAGAGCTACACTTAGGGTGTTATCATTGTTGGCATTCACTGCCTTCTGCCTTTCCACGGTTTGCATCATGGCAAACGCTCTGTTTACCATAGAAAGAGGTTCCATTGACATAACCTGATTTACTACGTGCTCATAGGCTTCATTTAAACCCATCAAAAACTGCACAAGTCTATGAGTGTTTTCCTTGGTAGAAATGGCCTTAGCAGCATCACAAGTACATGTAGGCATGGTGTTGAGGCTAGCTAAGTCATCTTAGAGTTTCTTTAGTTTTGTGTAGTAGGAAGAGATGGTAAGGTTACCTTGTTTAAATGAGCTAATCTCCCTTTCTATCTGATATAATAGTGGACCATTGGCCTCCCTGAATCTTTCCCTCAGTTTTTCCCAGAGTTCCCTAGCTGTGGAGCAGGATAAGAAGGCATCACTGAGATCCTTCGTCATGGAGTTGAGGATCCAGGATTTGACCATGGAGTCTGCCCTTCTCCACCTCGCCAGAAGGTTTTTGTCCTCTGCTGGTTGCGTATGTGTCCCATCGAAGAATGAGAGCTTGTCTTTAGCACGTAGAGCAATCATCATTGATTTGCTCCAAGTCAGGTAGTTGTTACCATTGAATAGGGTAATGACGAGAACAGCACCTGGGTTCTCTGTATTTGTAATGGAATATTTGTCTAGGTCTGAGTTTTGTTTAGGGTTAGGGTAGCTGGTTTCACTTTCATCAGCTATGTTTGTCATTCTTGGTGGATAGGGTTAGGTGGATCAGACCTTTGGCTCTGATATCATGTAAAATATTCTAGTATGGACGAAGAAACATATTCATTTCATCGTCTGTGTTGTCTGTACAAAAGGAATATTTGTACTAAATGTTAGAGAATGCTATTGGCTACTGATTATGTGTCAACGTACTATTTGTCTGGAATATACGTAACTGTATGGATAGCTAGGGTATGGTGTGTTGTCTGTACAAACAGAAAATGAAAGGGCAAATAAGAGAAGACAAAAATAGGTGATGTGCAGATGTAGGATGGGTCTGGTGGGTTGGTCCATGGATGGGTCTGATGGGTCAGCCCATGCTTATTAACCTTGGACCTTTAACACCACATTCAATCATTAGCGACAGAGATCCAGTTTTTGCAAGTTCTGACAGGAGTTACCGCGATTTCAAGGAGTGCAACTGAAGCATTCCACCGCCTACCATTCACAGTCAGATGGCCAGACAGAAGTAGTTAACAAAATTATGGAAAATTATTTGCGTTGCTTTTGTAGTGAATCTCCACAGAAGTGGAGTGAATGGCTTCCCCTAACTGAGTGGTGGTATAACACCACTTATCATGTGGCCATCAATTTTACACCCTTTGAAGTACTGTATGGGTACCCACCACCTGTTTATATACCATATATGGCGGGAGATTCTAATATGCGAGAAGTGGAACAAGCCTCAGGAGTAGAGAAGCCATGATGAATGTGACGAGATTCTATCTACAGAGAGCACATAACCGAATGAAGCAATATGCGGATGCAAGGAGGTCAGAAAGAGAGTCTGAAGTAAATGAGATGGTGTTGTTGAGGCTGCAGTCGTACAACAACACTCACTCCAAAGGAGAGAAAATTGGAAGCTATCCCCATCTACTATGGTCCATTTAAGATCATACAACGAGTAAGGAAGTTGGCATACAAATTGGAGCTTCCTCAGGGTTCTACAATACATAAGGTGTTTTATGTGTCACAGTTAAAAAAAAGCTTACAGAGTTCAAGAAAGAATTGACGAGACACTGCCAGACCTTCTCACCCCTGTCAAACGCATTCCAATGGCTATTTTGGGAAGATGAATGGCAAAGAGGAACAATTGTTGCGTCATTCAGGTGTTAGTTCAATGGTCGGATGGGGAGAATTCGAATGCAACGTGGGAGTACTTGTTTGATCTGCAGAAATGATTCCCAGAAATTAATTTGGAGGAGAAAGATACTAAGGAGAAGGGAATTGTTACAGAATAAAGTGGAGAGGACGACCAACGCAGGAAGAAACATAAATAAGACCGAAACGATGACGTAGTATGGATATAATACGCAGCCAACGTATTAATAAGACTCAGAGATGTAATAGTGCACTAGCATATACTCTATCTCTCACTATCTGTTGTTTATAACCAGCCCAACGGCTAGTTTGGTGGATAAAACAGAATAAAGTTGTTTCCCAGTCTCGGCTGACTTTTTCAACCAGTTGAATCAGGACTGGCTTTTCCATAATCTCAATTGCCACCGTCTAGTCTTTGGCTATGCTTGGTCGCTTATTTTTGGCATTTCCTGTTGGTTTCTCTGGCAATGGAGGAACAAATCTATTTTTGATACCATCTTTACTTGGCCTTCATTACCTATTTCTCTTATTTTGTCTTATGCAGGTATCCTCCGGGACTCAGCTAGGTGCCTTCAACCAGCAGTTTCTCATGGTTACCGACCTCGGCAGGAGCAATTCATCAGCTGGCAATCACCGTCCCCTGGTTGGATCAAGTTTAATACTGATGGTGCTTATCAACAGTCTTCTTTAACGGCCACTGCGGGCGGAGTTCTCCAAGATAGTGCAGGCCACTGGCGAGGAGGGTTCTCACATCATATTGGATGGTACTCTCCGCTGAATGCAGAACTCTAGGGGTGTTCACTAGGCTCACACTGGCATGGAATCTGGGTTATCGCCGAATCAAGCTCGAGGTTGATTGCAAGGCAGTGTTCGATCTTCTGTCCTCTGCAGATAGCCGTTCCAGGATGCCTAACCCAATCGTCCGGAGTATCCATGAGTTGTTCACTAGAAACTGGACTGTTACTCATCGGCACGTCTACCAAGAGAGCAACAGATGCGTTGACTGGTTAGCCAAATATGCCGGCAATTTTGACATCGATGTCCATCATTTTAATACAACACCCATTGGGTGCCACTTGATCCTTTTACAGGATCTATCGGGAATTTATTTCCCCAGACTTAGTATGTAACGTCTTCGTTTGCTTCCCTTAAAAAAAAAGTTGTTTCCCAGTCAAATTTCTCTCTTTGTAATTCTTCTCTCCTCTCTCTCTTCTGTTACGATAGTTCTTCGTTTCATTAACGCACCCAACTTCACGTTACGTTCATTCCCTATCATCACCACAAATTTACGCAACAAATTAATATCAGAGTTTTACGATTCTTGGCCAAAAAATTCCATAAAATGGAATTAAATGATTGGATTCACAAGTTTGAGAAGCTTGAAAAAAGTATCTAAAAAATTAAAGAATCTCATATTCGAAATGAGAAATGGATGCAGAAAATTAAAGCAATGTACAATCAATTTATGCAATCAAGAGAAATAGTTGCCGCAAATATTGACAACACTAATGGTAGAAAAATGAGCAATGATGTTGACAAAGAGAAGTTTGACAGCAACTTGAATTTTAACATAAGTCCTATAGTGATCATAAAACAGTATAATTTAAAAAACGTATGAAAATCTCAAGTTGTTGATTTATTAACCATCGATGCTGACAATAAGAAGCAACACATATGAAAGAGTCGGGTTGTTAATTCATCCACCATCGATACTAATAAAGAACAACTTGGCAGAGAAATTAAAATCATTCTCTGCCTTATTATCACCAACTGAAATATTTGAAGGAGAATAACAATCAGATTGCTATTGGACACGGTGACGAAAAGTTCATTTTCATCAAAAAGAAAATATCGTCGTTTCTTTTTTATCCGTTTTGTAAACCTCCTTAATAATTTCCCTCGCTCTGTTAAACCTTGTGGACAAGGTTTTCGAAAATAGGAACTGTAACGTAATTTTTATACAGCAATTATACAAAAAAGTACTATAAAACATCCCCTGTATCCGTCTACTGCTTCTACCTCTTGTTCTCTCCTCCTCCTCTCTGTTCTTCGTATTTTCTCCGTGTTCTTCATATTTTCATAACATCTTGATGTTATCATCAGCTCGTAGTAGACATTTTGTCAAAAGAAAGTAATCATTTGTGAGACGGCGGTATGCACAAATGTGCAGGAATGCTTTCTTTCAAGAACCAAAAGTTAAACATTTAAATGATGACATACCTATATTCGAATGCAATAGTGCTTTTTATCCAGTAAGGTCATACAAGTCCAAATTCACATCTTTTATACGTGTAGTACTGCACATTATTAGTCATTACGGCTACTACTACGGCAGTAAACAATAGGTTCTAATCCATCAGTACGGTGTAGGTTAGAAGATGGAAAGGTCAGCTCAATTTCCTGTTGCAGCATCGCTTTTCAGCTGCTCCGCATGCTGAGGAAGGAGAAGAGCAAGCCTAGTTGTGTATCTAGCTATTCGCTTCAATCTTTCTTCCCTTAACCTTCAAGCAAGCACACACAGAAAATTTAGTAAGCTTCCACCACTACACACAACCCTTTCATGCACCAGTATTATGGTAAGCAGTTCTTGAGCTACGTTACAAAATGCAACATCTACAAAGAACAATTAAGTGAAAAGAGTAAAAAGCTTACCGTGCTCGAACCCTTTTGGCATGCTCAACATGTTTCTTTAAAAGGTCTTTTGTTGACAGATTCTCATTAGTTTCCTTAACGTAAGAGTAGCAACGACAAAATTAGTAAAATCCCATGACAAAAACTACAGTTGGTAAATCCTAAAACTGCTCTAGACTTGTACGAAGTTAGGACCAGTTCAATATACAACATTATGCAATGCACCGAAGCTGGTAATGACTTTGATTTTAGTTATAGCTATAATCATTGACTGGTTATTGAATTATAGCAGGTAGAAGGAAAAAAACCCACCTCTTCATCTTCTTTTGCTTCTTCTTCACGCTCCCTTTTCTTCGGCGAATGACTTTCTACCACGGATATTGGCAAAGGCCTAGCAAGACACTTTGCACCATCACCATTATGAGGCTGTCAACATAAACCAAATTAGTGAAACGACAAGGTTATATAATAAGCCTCTCACTTTGTAACAACCACTTTTCCTCTTATTCCACCAACATTGCTTCTATACCCTCACTCTATTAAGACAACTACAAAATATCAAGCTGATATCCAGTCATAAAATAGGCAGTTAACCATTCATATATTAATCTCAACAAAGATACACATCATTGTTCTTCATCATGCCTACTGCCAGACAAGCTGGAAGAAGAACACCTGTTTCAGACAGATGTTTGTCTATTTGCAATCAATTATGCCAAACAAACAATAAACTTTATTAAATTAAGGGGAAGAATAACATGTCCCAACCATTCCCATCAAAAGCTAATTTGATATGTTTTCTATTCTCCCTACATCATACATTGTCCTAGTCATTAACGACTAAACTTATTTAAAAATAAAGAATCCTTATTAGAGTAGGATTCAATTCTATTTTCGATACTTTAGATGGGAATACCCTTACTACTAAAATATGGGTTCCAATAACTTTTCTATTGTATGCTCAGCCTTTAATGGGAAAAAAACCTGAATTTTTTTTTATAAACTTTGAGTTTTTAACTAGAAGGGGTGATGCTTTTTCTAGTAGTGATTCTTAAACTCTAGGGGGGAATCCTAGTTACCTGCCCTCCATTACTTGTTTCCTCAGTAAAATAACATCACTTCCAGCCTAAATTTCCAGCAACCAAAAACCTTAATTCTAGCCATATCAAAATTAAAATTCCAGCCATATTAGACATGAAATTTTACCAATATAAACAGATATTCTGAGCCTGAAATTGCAGAAGTTGTGAGTTCAAATTACTAGCTTGATATATCTTCTACTCGTCCTACGTTACAAGTTTACTACAAATTCACTAACTTTTGGATGCTATTGTAAGTGTGTAAACTTTCAGATAGAGACAAGCAGTCTATCAGACTTAGTATATTCAATTACATGCAACCTATTTCCATATCAATTATTGATACATACCTGATTTTCCTTGAGGAACCCATTTCTTAACCATGATCGACAAAGTGCATAAAGAGAAGCCCCATCTGATATTCGCACCTACGAGCATAAATCTTTCACTAACTAACACAAGTAATGAGTGGAGGTGAAAATTAAACAGTTTACTGTTTCTGGTTAGAAATGATACTAACCTCTAAACAAGTGCTATAATAATATGTGCTTGCAACAAATACTAAACACATGTAGGAATACATAATATGAAACTGAAAAGAAAGATAAGTTAACTTACTTTTCGATCTCTAACAGTAACCACCGCATTATCTCCGCTTCTAAGCAATAGGATTGTCAAATTAGGGAATGCTTGCAAAACAAACATGCAATGGTGGAAAAAAAATTTGCCCGTTTGACAAAGGATTGGAGTTACCTGACATATCTATGGCCATTAGAATTGGAAACTGGGGAAGGAGAAGTTGATGTAGCGACCTAAACAAGGGGGTGAACAAAAGTAATGAAAGCCAAAGAATTATGCAGCCAGTAAAAAATTTAAACTACAAAATAAAAAAAAGCCTTTCATTGGCAATAACAATTATAGAAGTCGGAATGAAATATGTTGAGAGTAATAGTCAATAAGATTTGAGTAAATTTGTTTGAAATTAAGCGAGAACAGTAGAAAACCTGGAGGTGTGGTTTAGGCAGAGGCGAAGCAACAGCATAGTGGTGGGGATTAGGAAAGGAAGTATGGCGGTTGGGATTCGGCGGTTGGTGGTGAGTATGAGAAGCCATTGGGAGGAGTCGTTGATCTTGGGGGCGGATTACAGCTCTTTGAGATTGAATGAATCCACGCCCGGAGGACGCTACTGGGTAAATGAATTGCGGAGGCGTATTATTTGTATTAGGTGGGTTTTGAGAAGATGAGTAGATGACTGTTTTGGCTACTGCTGCTTCTGTCGTCGGATGATGATGAAGATGACGATGAGGATAAGGCTGAGGCTGAATTCCTTCACCTACTCCTCCTCCTCCTCCTACCAGGCCACCACTGGATGTGTTAGGGTTTGTACTAGAAATAGGGGTTGTCGCCATGCCCGTGACTGAAGCCTGCATCAACTTTGGAACTAAAGGCTTTTTGTCCCAAAGGTGAAAGCGTACTACCAAGTCATTAGGATTTTATCAAGCAACTTCATGGTAAACTTTTTTTTAAAACAACAACAGCTGGCTTTGTAGTGGCGGAAGAATTTTCGACTTTAGCGCACTCTCTTTTCAAAGTGAAATCCAACTTCTGATAATAATTTGTATGGGTGAAGTTGATTTAGGGTTGCTAGAGTATTTTAATAAAAACAAGGTTAGAATTAGTTAATTAAAGCAAAGAATTTCACGAACGTAGATCCCAACAGATGATTTGAGAATGAAATTCAGCAATAACAGGCTTCAAGTTAAAGGGAAAACAGAAGAACAATAATTTTATACTTGTAAACAGATATCTGTTTCAATAACCTTATTTTAACCTTGTTTCGGGATATAAAACAAAAATTAATTATTTTTTTTACAAAACAATATAATTAATTAAAATATATTAAAATTAAATATAATTAATTAAATATATTAAAATTTTGATATAAAACAAAAATTTAATAAAATTTTCCTTTTTAAACAAAACAATATAAAATAAATTCTTAGTCTGTTATAAAATAAATTTTTCGTCCGTGATGTGGGAGAAAATAAAAACGAGGTGCTAGATATAGGATACCCCGCCGTCGAATTGGGTGAGTTGCAAAACAACCCACTATAGTGATTGGCGGGGTGGAACACGTGAACACCACGTGGCTACCCCGCCATACAGGACGGCGGGATGGCAACACGTGGAGAAACCACGTGGCCATCCCGCCAACCACTATGGCGGGATGGGGTCACCCTACTGTTGTGAATGGCGGGGTGGAAAACAAGGCTGCACAATGCAACCTTTTCAGAGAGCCAGCAATAATGTTGGCTCTTGTATAGCAAAATGAGCCACCCCGCCATTGTGAATGGCGGGGTGGGAAGCAGCTTTTCAGAGTATTACTGGCACTCCTCTCCTGTATTATAAGAGAGAAACTCGGTTAAATTCTCGGTTTGTTACGATTATGTTTCAAACTATGATGTATGGTAAAAAAAATGTGGGAGTACTGGGTGTATGACACCCCGCCAATGTTGATGGTGGTATGAAAGCAGATGTAAACACCCCGCCGTAACACTTGGCGGGGTGCAACACGTGTACAGCCCAAGGCGGGGTGGTCCACCCTGCCATTGCGTCCATCCCCCCTTTTACAATGGCGGGGTGGATCCTAAAATGATTTTTTAAACTATTTTTTATTTTATTTTAGGGTTTAATTTAAGGTTTTGTTTTTTTAGGGTTTAATTTTGCTTAGGGTTGTCCTTTGTTGTCATTTTTTGTAGCATAAAAAGTTTTTTATTATAGGATTAGTTTAATTTTATTTAGGGTTTATAACATTTATACAAATTAAATTTGAAGTACAAATTTTATTTTTTTTATGTTTTTCCTGTATTGAAATTATTTTGACTTAATTTAATTTTTTTACAAATTTGATAATATAATACAATTGAAAAATAAAAAAAATTTAAAGTCAACTTTTATTCAAAAAGGTAAACCAATTTTATTGCATTAGATACTTAATAATTTTCTATCATCTTACAACATTAAATAAAATCACTACTGTACATGACTTGAAGAGG
>JANZXR010000103.1:8296-34225 GCA_027575705.1 Erythroxylum echinodendron | reverse complement strand
TGATCAACACCTTTTCCAAGTTAGAAACCTTTGCCACTGTAAAGTATTGCTCTATATCCCACAAAAAATTTTCGAGGTCCTTGGCATTCTGCTTGCCATCGAAAACTTGTGGCTTTCGTACCTTCACCAAAGTGTTTTCAGCACGCCCAACATCCTGCGTTGCAACGGCATGCCTTAAGATCACAATCTCGAATCTAGAATCCTCATGTGCCTTCATCAGCTCTGTGATTTGATTCTGCAAATGTTGGATTTGCACCTCCAACATCTCAAATCGAGTGTTTTAAGAAGTCACATCTTCCTCCCCTTGAGGAATTGACCCAATGAGTGACTCCACTCGGTTGATACGTTCCGTTAAATTGCTACCTCTCGCCATATCAAACTTAGGCTCTGATATCAACTGTTACAAAGGTTTTCCTTCAGCACTGAACTTATTCGCAAGATGTGCCTACTCCTTTGCCCGAAAATTTTACTTAGGTCCTTCTAAGCAAAACTCAGCCTTCCCACGTGATTATCGATCATCTATCAAGTTCTCAAACACCTCATAACCCTCGCAGTGTTTAACTCTCACACTCGCAAGAAAATTACGGGAGCACTAGAATAGTCAAGGCAACAACAAGAACAAGAAAGAGATACAGCTAAAAGCCATCCTTCATTACTTTCCTCAAAGTATACAAAAGAATACTCTCTCAATCTCTGTGTCTCACAACACTCTTCTCTTTTTCTCTGAAAGCAAGACTCAAATGAGCTATTTATAGGCATCTCTATATGACAAGAGAAGCCAAGTTAGAATCCTAATAAAATTCTACTAGTTAAGATCACGATCTTATCATATCTTATCCTTATTATATTACATTAAACTAACCAATAGATGACATCTTCATCTAATTATAACTCTATCTAATAGGATTAAGCTACATTACAAGAACAAGATAAAAGATTTCATTATCTAAGAATGATTATCTATATCCACAAAGATCTCCTCCATCTTTAGATGATCCTTTTACATGATCTTTATCTCTTAAAGCTGATGTACATCCACTGTGATCTTATCTGCCACATCATCCAAAATCTTCTCGTCTTTATCTGTTGATGATGAGTCATCCAAGCCGATAGCACATTGATCCAATTCAATACTTACTCATGCCAATTCCATTAGCCATGGTATGTCCATTTGAGCACACACTAAGTCCTTAATCCATCAAGAAATTAGCCTTAGCCAAGTCAGCTCGTACAAGGTCCGAAACTCTCCCAAAACTCGCA
Organism: Erythroxylum echinodendron; assembly: GCA_027575705.1. NCBI lineage: Eukaryota > Viridiplantae > Streptophyta > Magnoliopsida > Malpighiales > Erythroxylaceae > Erythroxylum > Erythroxylum echinodendron. The sequence goes on along the minus strand of JANZXR010000103.1, from coordinate 32,965 downwards.
CCATGCTTGATCTACTTGTTAAGTAACCTTGGAATTCTCGCATATTCCGATCATGCATGTGATCCAGCTAACCTTCCATTCGAAGTCCGTCTCAAGCCTTCTTTTGGTCTCGCATCCGAATGTTGCATCTCGTTGAAGATTTCCACCAATACACACCAATACATGCCAACACTTGACATTGCTCCTTCTCGTCCTTGCCTTCTCACAAATCTTTACCTTATTCCATTGTTTCACATGTCGAACACTGGTTAAGGCTTGCCAATGCTAGCACGATTCCAGTATCTCGAGCTTAGGGGTCTATCAGTAGGCTTAGGGCCTTGAACTCCTTGTCATCTAAATCTAGATTCAACCATAGTAAAAATTATTTTAATTTTAAAAAAAAAGCTGGCTCACACTGTAAGCCTTTGCGGCTTGTTCTGGTGATCAAGTAGGGTGATAAAATAAGGAAGTTATGTGGTTTGAAAAACATGAGACATAGTATAAATGTTTAGTTCAGGCATTACTTTTACAAGTTGGAAATGCAAACAATTCCTCTAATTCCCTGTTACCACACGCTAGTTTTCGATTAACTTGCAAGGAACAACTAACATTCCTCCAGCAGATGAAGTAAACTGCCGGAGGAATATTTTATTTATTGAAAGCCTTATCAACATAAAATAGCGTTCATGTTATATTATTTTACAAAATTGAATATATGTATATACTTGGTATGTAAAACCGATAACGCATTGATGCAACGAATGTATATTCAGATAATTATTATGTGGACTATTTTTATTGGGAAGGCTACTTTGATAATAGAAGAAAAATACCTTTTCATCTCCGAGCAGGTTGATCTATGACGTTTCCCAATCCTAACACGGTCAAATACTTAGACCAAGTCAAGTTGTCTATTTTGTTCAGCAGAGTTGACAATTCGTTGCCTTTTCTTTTTAGTTTAGGTATCGCGTGACTTGGAATCATTTAGAGAATCCATTCTTCAATTGCTAGAATTAAGTTTAGTTCCAGATAATCACTAGGAGTTTGTTGTGAACTAAATACTGCATAATTACTGGGATCACTGGCTACACCAGTAAGCTCTTCCATGGAACATATTTAAAATGCTTGTTTTAAACTCTTACTTAGTACTTGCTGTTCGTTTCTGACAAAAAAGCCGTAATTAAAGTAAACTTAAAGTAAAATATGATTTGATGTGATGGACGAGAATTAGCTATTTCGAATAATCTGTTTTTATTTTATTTTATTAAATTTTATTTATATGCTTATGTAAAATTTACGTAAACGTGTGAATAAATTGAATTGCATTACATGATGGTCCAACCCCAACGGGACTAGGAGGCTGCTAAGAAATTTCTCGGGTCTATTCAGGAGAAGTACAATTCACTTGAAGCTGTACCAGTACTTCACATGGGCTACACTATCAAGTCTTTATAACGCCAAATGTCTATTCGTTAACGTTACAACAACGCCAATGATACAGCTTTGCAAGAATTTTGGGAGGATGGTCATGTAGTTTTTTGTTTAAAAATTTTCGAACACGAAGAAATTGTTTTCTTAAATGCACCACTAATTTCGATTAATTAAAAAAACAAACTAGAAAGTATGAAAATTAATTATGAGAAAGCAATGGCTTTTGTGACTGAGGAAAGCAAAACTGTAAATGAATTTGTAAGGAGGGGCAAAACCAAGAAGGAAGGGAACAGACTGCAGCAAAGTCAACACGAAGAAAGTCTGCTTTAAAGTTAGCTTTTTGCTTTTGTCTTGTATATTGTTATTATATACAAACACAAAGCTTCTTCCTTTCTCTTTCCAAAGACTCCTCAAACCAGTTCCAACATCCATCCTATACGCTTCCACTTACTAGCAATTTTTTATCAGCCAATTATAGAAGTCATATTTTCTTTTTCTTTTCTTTTGGGTAAAAAGGAATAGAACTTGAAGTGTTGTCTTCTGCTTTCTTTTGGTTATCTTATCATTGTTTGTTTATGCCATAACTTGGGCAAACTATTGATTGAAGAAGAAACAGCTCTTTACCGGCAATCTAACCTTTTTCATCTCTTAATTGGATTGTTTCGAGGTAATTGACAAATACCCAATTTGTATATTTAGTTTTTTGTTTCTCTTTCTAACTGCTTGGGGTTTTCGGTTTGCTTATTTGGGTAGGTGCGGTTTCTGTACGCTTCGTCTCTTAGTTTGTGATCACCTTTGTATTTTGATGTCGCAGATTCTAGCGTCCTAGCGGTGGATTTTCTTTGGAATTGGGATTGGAAGTGGATACTGGAGGTGGATGGATGGTAGGGATTTAGTTTGAAGGAGGTGGAGGTTGTGTACATAGTTTTCTGATATGGATAAGTTTTGCTGTTTTTATACTTCCTACTCTGAGGTAACGATCTTAATCATCTTCAATAATATAGTGATGTTTGTGATCCTCTATTTTTAATTTTATTGGCTTACATGCTTGCTTCCTAAATAGGCTGTTAAAATGATTCAGAAGCATGGTGCTAATCTGAAGTTTGGTTCTATTATGCATAGTCTCTGAGAAGTTTTGTTATTTTTTAATTTTATTCTCACTTTCTTATGAGAATTCTGCACAATTCTGGCCTTGATTCTTGTTAGATACATAAAACACCACTCATATTGTTTTTTTGGGTTGATTCTAGTACATTAGGTATCGATAATACACACTAAGGCTATATGTTGAAAAGGGATGGATGGGAAGTTTAAAAGTCATCGTCTTGGGTTATTTTGTTTTATTTGGCTGCTTTCGAAGGTTTATGTAGCTTCTCCATAAATCTGGTTTATAGAATTTCAAGAATATGCAAATTTGCATTATCGCAATTGAAGTACTAATACCAGGTAGTATGAATTGAGGTGTGTGTTTATGATACCTATTTTCTTGTGATTTAATTCTACACTTCCTTGCCCATAAAAATGTATGAATAAAGCATGGTCTGTGGTTTGGTTTATCCGTTTAGCCAGTGTATACTAATAACTACTCAGGCTTTTCTTATGTGGTACGTGGAACTATTCTACATTTTGTTTTCTGCTGTAATGCCATTCCTCTGCCTCATCTTGGTACTTTTAGAAACTTGGAATTTATTTTGCTTGCTTCTTTTGAAGCATGTCAGATTTAGATTCAATTTGGTTTCTCTCATATGTAGTTTGTGGGAGGACGTTCATCATCTAGCGCTGGTAGGGGAAAAAGCCGCGATGGTTATGTCAAATATGGTTACTGCTTAGTAAAAGGAAAAGCCAATCACCCAATGGAGGATTATTATGTTGCGAAGTTCGTGCAGGAGCATGCACAAGAATTGGGACTTTTTGCTATTTATGACGGTCATTTGGGAGATGGTGTACCTGCATACCTACAAAAGCATTTGTTTGCCAATATCTTAAAAGAGGTGTGGATACTTCTTGCACAGCTTAACATTTTCTTCCTGTCTACTTAGGAGCTGATTTGTTACAAAATCTAACATTTTACTACTGACCATTTTAGGAAGAGTTTTGGGTGGACCCTAGCAGGTCTATATTGAAAGCCTATGAAAGGACAGATCAGGCTATTCTCTCTCATAGTTCTGATTTGGGGCGGGGTGGGTCGACAGCGGTGACTGCAATTTTGATAAATGGAAGATTGTGGGTAGCTAACGTGGGAGATTCAAGAGCAGTTCTTTCAAGAGGGGGGAAAGCAAGACAAATGACAACAGATCATGAACCAAATACTGAAAGAGGTAGCATAGAGAACAAAGGAGGGTTTGTCTCAAACATGCCAGGTTGTTAGCTTATTGAGATGGATGGCTGCCAATATTATTTTTTATCTGCTGCTCTAACAAGGAGCATGTATTGTCATGAAATTGGAACTTTCATCGATATTGTGAATCCTATTTTCACTTTTTATCAGCTGTTGTTTAACAGTCTTATTTCCCTATATCCTGATTCTTTGTTCATCTTTTACGTTGACAATGTTATCCTGTACATTTTGAATTCTTTGTGTAGAACTAGTCTAGGTCAATGGCTAAAGTGAAGTTCTGTTCATACTGTTTGTGAGTAAAACCTGTTTACCATTATATCCCCAGAAATCAATGTGCATCACATCCGGAAGGAAAAGTTTCAGCTTCTGGAATCAAGCATGTCTGCTTAACAATTAGCTCTTGTTCCATTCAGTGGATGAAATGCGATTTAGTTTGTCTAATCTGGTTCACATTTAGTTTCAATGGAAGTGTAAGGTGATTACCTAAGTAAAATATCTAGTATTGAATTTTGTTTCAATTCAATGTTGGGAATTGGTGGTGAAATGGTAGACAGACGCGACTGATTGGGGATTATTTGGGTTTCATAGAATTGAGGACCATTGGTATGTATCAACGCATGGTAGCTTACGGACTTCTCAAGTTCATGACTATTTATTACATTGAACTGAAAGAAAAAGACTGTCTAACATCTCTTGAATATAGATGTTAGCTTAAGGATTCCATATGCATGATGTAGGCTAACTTGATGTTTTAATTGTTTGATACTGCTTTGCTACGTTTCTTTGGAACATGGGCTGAATGTAGCATGCTATTGATTAGATTTCTCTGACAAATATTTATCCAGGAGATGTCCCCAGAGTGAATGGGCAGTTGGCTGTATCTCGTGCTTTTGGGGACAAGAGCCTCAAGTCACATTTACGGTCTGATCCCGACATTCAAGTTACAGATATAGATGAAAATACAGATATTTTGATCCTTGCAAGTGATGGCCTTTGGAAGGTTATCTGAATTTTAATTTCTTTTTCCGTTGACACACAATCGGTTCTAAATACTGCTCCTTTGATAGGTTGTGCTTGTATTAGGGAATGCCACATGGATTATTTACTCTTTCCTTCGTCTTGAACGATACAGGTGATGCCGAACCAAGAGGCTGTTGATATTGCAAGAAGGATTAAAGACCCAATGAAAGCAGCTAAGCAGCTAATAGCGGAGGCATTAAGAAAAGACAGTAAAGATGACATATCTTGTGTTGTAGTTAGATTTAGGGCATAAAATCTCTTCAACACTGTTGTTCTCCTGGAGCCCCTACACATACCTGCTTTCCAACGTATGCATTCGACAATAAAAAACAATATCTATCCATACATGATTGGCGTATTCCCTATCTCTCCTCTGCAATCATCAGGTTCTGCCAAAGAATTCAGAGAACCACGGCAGGGTTCTTCTGCCTTTTGTAAATTTATTCTATTCATTAGATTTCAGTGTTTGATATAGCTTGATTTCTTTGTGGGATCACGTTAGAAATCTGACATACATTGCCTTCTATTGTGCCACTGTTTTGAGCAGAAGTTGTTTACCTGGATTCAAGAAATACCCGGTTTGTAGTATATGGAAGCTCAATCCTGTATCTTGTCTCCTTAGCATTTGGTTTTAAGGCAGATCTTCCAGTAAAAGTTCTTGTTGCAAATATGCGATATATGGACTCTCTTTTGGTTTCTTGAATTATGAGGCAAGCGGGAGGTAGAAAGGTGATTATGAGTCGGTTGTAATTTCACTTTATGTTTCTAAATGGTGTTACGGGTTTATACCAAACAAAATTATCGTCTGAAGCCAACATTAGCAGTTTAAACATGAAAGTCATTGGACTTTTGTCAGCTTAACATTTTCTGTTCTGTCTTCCCTAATTTGGGCAGTCTAAAGGAGATGTAAAGGTCAAAAGTTGGACTAGAATAGTCTTAACTAAATAATACTTTTTGACAGTTGAGTTGTTATATAAATCAATGTATTTGCTGTTACTTCTTATTCCATTTCATTTGAGCTAAAAAAAAAACAAAAGTTCAGTCATACATATATACCACCATGACTGGACACTTGGCCTATTCTCGGCAAACAAAACTTGGATTCTTTCGTCAAAATATTTGGCTCGAGACTCCGAAAATTGCCGCCCTATTAAATGATCTTTCAATAAGGGATATATGTTTTTACATTATAAGTTAAATATTTTTAAGACTTGTATAGAATAATTATACAAAATAGAAGTCGTAATCACTAACACCCAATTGAAATTTCGCTAACGCATGATGTTTAAAGACTTCGAATTACACAGCTTTATCCCTATGACGTAAAAATGTAACTTCTGATAATCATATAGAATAGAAGTACAACATGAATTTAATAATAACCTGCTTACTTGGTACATATAGAACTAAAAATTTATTTATTTAATTAATCTTGTTTTAGTTATATATAATTTTTAATGAAATATAATCCAGAAGAAAATTATGATTTAAAATTCGTGTTCGTTACAACAATAAAGCCAAATTGCTCATCTAACAACTAACAAACAGGAAACAGGCCGAATCTACTGTGTAAAGTACAAATAAGTCTACTATACTACTATAGTAGTAAAGACAAACCCAGGCCCAAACTATCAAAGACAGAAACGATTAGGCAAGCTAGGGTTTGTTTAGTTTCCTAGGTCTCCGTATATATATTCATGTATCAAAGAAATGGTTTGGGCGAGCAGAAATGACTCGAAACTATTTCGTGCGCTTTCGTCTTTTTAGCATTCCGGTTAGATCTTCGTTTGCGTCGGCTGATGGTGTATATTATTAAATTGGGGATTGTTGTGTGGGTGTTTTGTGTTCTTTTGGATCAAACAAATAGCTGTTTTGAAATGGCGATTGTTGCCTTCCCTTTCGGCTGCAAGGTGTGAGATCTTAATGATCGATTTCTTGACGGCTTTGTTCTGGAGGCACATATCATTTGATTTTCCAACCCTTGGGGTTTCTCAGATTATTTGCTCCTAATTTTGCATCTTCTGACCCCCGTGTTGGCTACATTTCATCTTTTGATTATAATGTCATTAATATAATCATATCAACATTTTCTCTACTTAAAATTGTAGGTAATCAATTGATGAAATATATAAAAGTGGAGTATGTATACTACACGTAATTAACTATACTATTGATACGATTCGTCCTCAATGAGCAAATGGTAGTAGGGGATTAAAATGAAAGATGAGGAAGTTGTATCGTTTTCCGATTCTTCCACCTGAAACAGGATGTTTCCTGGAAACACAGCAATGTTCCCCGTGACTATATGACTGCATGTTTTCTGTTGTATACGGTTTCAGATTAAGTCTTGCAGACAACACAGGAATTAGCTACCGGATTTCTATTACAAATTAGATTTACTGAAGGCGGAGCAAGAATGGCCAACAAGCTGCCTCTGCATTTATAAAAGATAAACCATCTATAAAACAAACTAGCGATGCACTGACGCAAAAATCTGCCCAACCAGTACATGACTACAATCAATTGTGAATTTGCAAATTGGATAAACATTAAAGAGAAATGGCATATTACAAGATCAAATGCAACACCAATCAGTATATGAAAGTTCGTACGGCCAAGTCTGAAGCCAATTGAATCTATATATTCTAAAGACGACAGCAATGGTTCAAAAGTAGTAAAATCCAACTAGGTTTACACAGAGATCACAAACTGTCTGCAACCATCTATTGATCATATACGGACACAAGCCATGAAGCCAATGGTCCACCACTCCACACACATCTACTAAAAGGGTAACGCATCATAATTTTCCCTTCATCTTGCTGAAAGCAGTCTCAGAAAACCACTCCCTTCTACCCCAGCTAATTCTGGAAAATAAATAGGCACAATTGGTTAGTGCATAAGTAGATAAGATCTGCATGTAAGAGCAGCATCTGCAATAAGTAAAATTTTGCAAAGCTAGGCCAAACAAATAACATTAAATTCAAAGTTTTCAAAACCAATTTCGGAAGTGAAGACCATCAGTGCAACTGCATTTCGTAGAACTATTTTTTTTTTAAATTACTATCTCGTAAAGCATTACCCTTTTCTGTGTGCATATCTAAGATGCACTTGGTTTGGTCTTTTCCCTAAAATGAAGGGTTTGGTTAATTTCGCTGTTACTGTATAACAGATCTTTCAACTATGCAGTTTAACCACTATGACAAACGAGAAACATTTTAACCAAAGCAATAACAAGCTGATTGAAACAAAAGCACCATCAAGTGTGCTTCTTAAACCTCAAAAGACTGGACTACCTAATCATCAGTATTGCAACTGATACTATGATACTGATAAAAAGAAGACTGTGATCAGTCTCAATAAGGTGGCCAAGGAGTTGCAGTATATATACTCCTAATCCTTCATTGCATTCTGTATTGTACAATGCATAAAATAAAATATATGATATCAAAATCATTAATTTATCATTCATATGATTCAATGACATTACAACTGTAAACAGGATCCCTCTGTAACCATAATCTTTTGCTTTTACCAATAACATCACCAATCAGAGCAGCTAAAGCAGATATCCAATTGTAGGTACATGCATACAAATGAATACGTCAAAATCACAAACTTCTTACCTCGGCTTTAAGTTCATCAGTTTTAGGTTGCTCACCTGCAAAGTTGTAATTATCAAAAATGTATGAATGATTATGGTGACTGATTGATAAAGAATTAATCTTAATTCATCATGCGGGCTAGATTCATTCCATTGTATCATATAAATTGATCAAGGTCCAAATGCCTGACAAATTCTTAGCTTCCATATAACAATATTATGGAACTCTCATTGTTAGCCCCAAAATAAAATTTATGAATCAGAGGAAGCAATACGCAAACACCACTGAAAAAAGCAATTCCCGCCACAAAGATTTCATTTCATCATAAAGTAAACCCTAACCAAATCTGTTAGAATTCTGTCTGACCCAAAATTCAGATTTTAAAGTAGACCATCAACTTCAGTTATTTTTTTCTTTGACTAGCGCCTCTTGCAAACTTCCTTCAGAGAAAAAGAAAATTAATCCAGAAAAGAAAGAGAGAAAGGTTCTTCGTTGGAAGAAAACAAGCTATGGATCATAAGCCTAAAAGTAACCCCTAATACTTTGAATTTCTCTAAAGAAAATTTTTAAGGATCAAGCAGCTCACTGCTCAGGGGGGAGAAGGTAATTGTCAAGTTACCTCCTTCCTCTGGCAGATCAGATGTCCACAATGTTAGGTTATCCCTCAGAAGTTGCATGATAAGGGTGCTGTCTTTGTAGGATTCTTCATTGAGGCTGTCAAGTTCTGCTATGGCTTCATCAAATGCTTGCTTAGCCAAATGGCAGGCCCTGTACAACATAGATAATGTAAAGACAACAGCACAAAATTCACATCCACGAGAAGAGAAGCAGTATGCAAGTTACCAACGAGCTGTATGCATAAAGAAAATAGCATAGTTACCAACTTTTTCCCATTATTATTAATACCATTTTTCTGAAGTATAGAGTTTAAAATCTTTTAGCAAAGGCATTTTGACCTTTCTGGGGAATTCAATATTTCATAGTAAAAGACAGAGAAATTCAGGGCCAGGCCGAGTCTGATTGGATGAGTCGGTGGCAAATCTGAGGCAGCAGTAGAAGTGGAAGCCTGCAGTGCAAATGAAAACATGTGGCAGCCTTCATTAAGTGAACAATTCTCTTAAACTTTCATATTTAATGTTCGGAAACAAAATGAGAGAAATGTAAGGAAATAAATTGAGCAAAAATGTGAAGAGAAAATAACATCTCAAACTGAGTGGAAGGTCACCAAACACCTCATAAGCTTTCAGGGACTGGTCTGCAACTTCTTTACGATCATCACCACTTTTAATCTCAGCTAAATAACGATAATAGTCTCCTTTCCTGCCCCAAAGAGATTAAAAAGTTTCACACTGAAAATATAATAAAAGGGTGCTTGAAATTTTCATAACGAAGTAGCGCAAACACAAATATGAAATAATTGATTACTGAACTCTGGAGGGAATAAACATCCCAAACCAATTTAAAAAACGGTCATAAACTGGTTGACACATATAAATCCCATTACACAATAATGTTGTGAAGTCTTAATTAGGTCTTTGGCTGCATCACTTCACAGAAAACACCAGCCTATCAACTCAAATTACACGAGAAATAGCAAAAGTCTAAAAGTTCCTCCACCTTTGAAAGTGTTGTCCATTTTTCATGTGTAGCAGAACTATTGCTCCAAGTGAGAACAGCTCAACAACTAAAAGGAAAGGGAATTATATAACAGTCAATGAATCTCACATCTTATAGTAAAAGACACTTGATTCCCCAGACCCGGAGGATGGGAGAAGATGCTCATCAATGATTGACAATATGTCGCTGCATATCCTTGAAAGCTCATCTTCGACCCTTTGTCTGTATTCCTTTATCCTCTTTACATTTTGTTCATGCCCCTTAGCCTCCTCCTTCTGTTCAATGGAAGACAAGATTCTCCATGACGCTCTTCTCGCACCAATAACATTCTTGTAACCCACTGAGAGCAAATTTCTCTCCTCAATTGTCAATTCCACATCTAATTTGGCAACTTTCTTCGTTGTCTCAACCATCTCTGCAACAAGCAGGTTGAACATTTTGGAGTTGAGGATAAATAAAACACAAATAGACATGTGAAGCACATCGACCCTTTCACCAATATGGTACCCAGGCTCGTGTTTATGAACAAGAGACCAAGAAGTGATGTGATACAAAGTGAAAGAATAGTATAAACCAGACAATCTCCATTTATGGCATGCCTATCAGACATGAACCGATCACCGTACTTCAGCCGAAGAAGCTAAAAATGCATCAAAACACAACACTAATGGTAGAGAAAGAGGCCCTAAATCGAAGGGAATAATTGAAACACAAAATGATAAGTTAATGAGTAGAAATTGGAACATAAAATACATCAATCAATCGAAACTCAGAAATCCAACAAGAGAAACGAAGCAACCACCCCCTTTTATCAAACATACAAGGAGAAAAGACCAAAAGCTTAGATTTTGCAATATAAATTGCTCGAAGAGAAGAGGTACCATCGTATCTCTCAGCCTGCTCTGCGAGCCTAGCCAAGTAAACCAGTTGCTCTCTCTCCTTCTCCATTGCTTTTCTCTCTCTCTCTCTCACTCTCTGTGCGACTATGCGTGTACGTGAGAAATGAAATTGCGGATTTTGGTGGCTGGACTGGACAACTTGCTGATGATATAGAGCGGTTGGTCCAGTCAGGAGACATATGATGCGGTTTTAACAATGTTGGCGCAGTAAAATCGACGGTCAAAATTGGGTTCATAACTGAAGGTCCATTTGTGAATCAGAAGCGTTGGATGGGAATTTAGTGGGGTCACATAGGAAGGTGTGACGTTGACTGAAAAACCAATAGCGGATGTCCGATGCGTTAGGTTAATGATTCAAGTCACCGATCATAAAGATGGGACCAGGCCCCCTAAACTAAGTGGAAATTTGTTGGATTTTTGTTCTATGTGCCTCTAAGACTTGGCATCTGATTATGCAAGAAAGCTTCCAAATTTTTAAGCTAAAAAACTTCTTTTTGTTGATTAAAAAATGATAAAAACGATAAAATTAAGAGAGTTATTAAAGTAAAAAATAAGTTAAATCCTAAAAAAATAGATGCATCTTTAGTTCGCAGGCAGTTTGCAAGTATAACTTCTTTACAGCTGCAGCTAATAGTTCTCATCACTTTCATATTGATTCTTGTTTGTTAAGCAGTAAAAACGACTCAGATTATAAACATATTAAAAGATGTGTCCTTGAAAATTTTGAAAAAAGGTCCTCAATCTCCCCATTCTGTACTTCATGGCGGTCACAAATTAGAATCACTTCTGTACCCTGTGGGATTTTGTATCGTAAGGGGAAAAATCGTACATCTCTCTACAAGTTCCACAACTATATCCAACGGTTACAGTCGCAAAATCAAATTCCAGAATCAGAGTAGATATTTCAAAAACTCTGGTAAATGGGATCTTGATCATAAAATGGACAGGCTGCTATATGTATATCCCAGGAACTAAGTTTCAACCTTTGCAAATTTTTACACTGACTTGGTATAACAAACTAAATGAGGTTGTCTACATCAGTTCAACCAACAGTAATCTGTTCAGAAACTGAAATCTAATTTATTTTTTCTTGAATGGTAAACAAATTGTATTCTAAACATATGCACAAAATGACAAATGGGTCACCACATGGTCAACATTAATAATGCCACGAACATTCTTGGGAAAAAGCTACCGGCAGAAGACAAATTTGTATCACAACCTTTTGTAGGAATATCCGATATCTCCAAACTTGAGGCCATCATTATTCACTTATTGGTGGACCCCTACTGGAGCTCGAATCTCCTATAGACACAGTCACTAGGGACTTGGAAGCCCATGCCCTAGCATTAATAGCTCCTTCCTGCAAATTCCTTTTTCCACATGGTTCCTTAAAGGAAATACATAATTGAATCACCTGATTCAATAAGGCTCCTGCATGATCCAAGAGGCTCCCTAATCTGATGATCCGAATGCGTCTTCTCCAAAGAGCACGCGCCAACATATGAAGTGCTGGCAAAAACAAGTAAAGCGATCTCAAAATCACAAAAGCAGTAGCTAGTGCCAGACATGTCTCCTGCGCAAACCATTTTTCAGGAGATCTTGCCCATGGGAATGGACAATTTTCCTGCTCAATCTGGTCATGATTTTCATAGTTTGGTGGTCGTGCAATCTTTTCAAGCACTTCTTTGTCCAGAGACGCGGTCTCAATGCCTACAATCAACCATCCTCGTAAGGTCCCATGGCAAAAATAAATCCTCAACCATGACAAGCATATAGATGTACCTCAAATTCAAGGATGACGTATACAGACATGGTCAAGGTATGATGCATGCATAATTCAAGACCAAAAAGAATAGCAAAACTAGCATTTACCCTTCAAGAGATTATCGCAAATAACTATATGCTACCACAATAAATTAAATTTTACTGAAAAAATGCTTGAATAGAGCAACTGCATTAATTTAACAGATGAAGATTGAGAAAAATTTTGTAACTAAGACTATTATTCTCCTACAAAAAATGACCACAACATTTTCATTACTGCTGATAGGTAGAAAATATTGCCCGGTTGCAGCTCAAAATAATTTGAGTACAAGGTGAGGAGAAAAAGTTCCACCTGTAATGTCAGTGTAGAACAAAACAAGGGAACCAAGACCTCGGGACCCATGATAGCGAACACGCATTGTAGAATTCAGTAGGAAAAGCCTAGGGAATCCATGAACTTTATACTTGTGCAGCGTCCTGCAGAAATCCTATCGTTGTTATAATATAAAGACCATAAACATGCTAGGAATGTATTAAAATTCACATAGATTTTAAGTCCTGACATTGGTCTAACAGATGATTCTTCGATTGCAAGATGATGAATTGACGGATATAAGGAAGACAAGAGGGAGAAGATTGGTCTAAAGTTCCTGGAGAAAGGGCACCATGAGGCATAGAAAAGAACAGCTACAAATTTATGATTATTCTTGTGAAGCACATCCAATGCCTTCAGCAATGAGCCCTCATCTCCCTTCAAAAGGCAATACAAATCCAATCAGTAAGAAGACCAACAGCAACAAATACAATTAAACACCAATCGAAGTTAGCAAATATCCATCGAATTCAGTATAGACAATTAAGAACCTAATAATAAATCATAAGAAGTCTGTACAGATGTGCCACAAAATTTGCACAATTCATTCACAAGATAAAATCTTTGGTGAGTAAGAACTAGTGTCGTCAAAGATGCAATAAGTGCCAACTGAACCAAGCCTAAAATGCATAAAATCAACATTTACGCCCACGAACAGATACCCAGAAGCAAAATAGTAAACAGGTATACTAGGAATCTTCTCCACACTAACGGTATTACCAATCCTAAGTTTCAATAATCTTGATAAAGACGAAAGCAAAAGAACCCGCAGAGATTATGAGGCAAAGATCGAGAACTTCACCCAAAAAAAAAAAAGAAGAAGAAACAGAAAGAGCAAGAAAAAGACATCACTGACCTCCGTGACACCAGTGACATGGAGATAACCACCCACATCGTTTTGATCTCGAATCCCAAAAATCGAATTCGAGAGGGACTGCAACTTACACATCGAAACCCTAGAGGATTGGACCGGGTAGGTGGCGGAGGAGTAGGAGTACGGCAGCCATCCACAAATCAAAATCAAAATCAAAGGCAAACCCATGCCGATCCGCCCCCCCATCTTTCGCACAAAAAACAAAATTCCAAAAACAAATAAAAGGAAGACAAAAGTAGATCCAGTTTTTATAATAAACAAATTCAGGTGGGTATAGAAGGAGGGACAAACTAAAGCTGGGGACTGTGATTGGTTACCGTGGCGGTTTGGTCCGTGACCCGAATAAAATCTTATTCTTCGGAGCGGTACCTCCCAGGTTATGGCTAAACGATTGGATAAAAGGGTCAGATGTTGAAGATTACTTTAGGGCTTGGGAGGGCATAAAGCACACACGAATTGAAAATTTTATGGATTTATAAATAAACAGATCACTCCTACTTATAGTTCTACCATACTGAACTTCTATTCTTATCCTCTCTCTTCCTCACCTTCTCCACCGCCGCAAGCACCGGTCTGGTCGGGGCCTACTCTTTTTGTACGGTTCGAGTGAAGTGAGCCACTTTGGTGTGGTGTTTACAATTCCTTAACCAATCTTATTCTATTTAGTTAACCAAGGTTAAACTTAACATAGCCACGCATGCCTTTTATAAATTAGACTGGCAGCCTTTAGCATCCATCCTGTTTTTAACTTCTGACTTTTCGTTGTTCTATTTCCTTTGATCTTACTGGCATCCAATGCGAACTGTGAAGCCTTATTACCTGCCGTTACCTGATTATAAATTTTATTACGAATATTACTAACAAACTAGAATTTATATTGCGTCAAATCAAACCAAGTAAAAGATATTTTCACAGTCGCCTAACCACTTTGTTACCCTACAGTGGTCTCCTCCAAGTCTCCAACTCCTCACGCAGCGACAAGCACATGGGCAAAATTTTAGGGAGACAGTTTAGTAGGCAATCATTTGCAAATCTATAGTATCAATAATATTATAGATAAAAGAAATTCTGGAGAAATAAGCAGAGCTGCACTGCACAGCATCGGCATACATTACATATATATATAAATACTTGTAGGAATGATAACAAGAAGACAGAGCAATCAACTCGGTAGATGTTTCCTCTTTTGAGGAAACGCCATGTTAATGATTCCTATTCTTCCACCACCTAAGCATTTTGCCTCACCTGATATTTGTTAGCACAAAATTTACTCGAGGACAGGACTATTTCCATGTAGTAGCACTTGTAGAGTGGTCCATAGTATTGTCTCTCACCTTGTTAGCCCCAGCATCTAACAAAGATCGACTCCTTCAGCTCTAGTAGTTGTAAATTATCTTATGCAAAGAAGTCTACCACATAAATCTAGATAACATTACCTCCTCTCCCTCTCTCCAGGTATAGTATTAGCATGTAATGTATGTTACACTTTCATTGAGTTTATCCGGGTTAGCTTATTGAGTATAAAACCCAGAGAAGAAGCCTAAACCTAAAATATTTATGTTCTTATACTCTCTGCTGTCAGATAAGAGGGGACATTGATTAGGATGTGTGCCGCCTGAACTATAGTTCTTCTATTTACTCCTTTTTTTTATTGGCTATTTACTCTGCCTGAAGACGAGCAATTTAATCCCTTTTCAACCACGTCACATGCAAAGGCTTCCAATCCAACAGAGGCGCCCAAGAAATATCTGGGCATACACGAAGAAGCAAAGTAAAGCAGTAGTCATAGAATAAATAACCACTGGCTAAATATTTGAATTGAGAAAAGGAAAATCTAGAATGAAGGGTTTTGCGTTCGAGACAAATGCCTAATAGAACCTAAACTAATTG
This sequence comes from Erythroxylum echinodendron, assembly GCA_027575705.1. Lineage (NCBI taxonomy): Eukaryota > Viridiplantae > Streptophyta > Magnoliopsida > Malpighiales > Erythroxylaceae > Erythroxylum > Erythroxylum echinodendron. Next base: position 17,172 of record JANZXR010000103.1, on the reverse strand, counting down.
GTTATGTGACTGATGAAATGATATGCCCTTCACAAGATAAATGAACCCCGAAAAAAAAAATCAGCAATCTAACTTGTGAACCATTTTATCATCTGGCAAGAGACAACAGAGTCCAACCAGAACTTTAAAATCACCCTCTTGCCTCTGGTCACGTTGGGCCACAATGCTGTGCAGCCATCAACCCTGGGTACACAAATTGTCACAAAAACAAAGAAAGTGTCAGCGACTTCAAACAAAACCATTTACGGTATAGAAGGCAGAGGATTATTCTTTTTACACAACAAACCCATCAGGGGAACAAAACTCTAGAAAGGAAACAAAGGAAATGACATAAAACAAAAGGATAAATCCAGCCAGAATGAAAAAGCAACAAATTAATGAACATTTACAATCACACATTAGACCGTTTCAGATGCTCCTCCCATGGTCCTTTTAGTCAGTGATCCAAATGGTTGATGATAAGGACCCAAAATGGATGCCATCAGTACTAAAATTCAAACAACTACAATTCTTAAACCAACTACTTCTCAATAACATGGCCCACTTCTTTAGTAATATCCAAAGAGGACAAACATGACTGCTGAGTTAGTCTCATGTAAACACAATATTGACACGTCTAATCAATTGCTCTAGGAGCTTGGAATGTTTACATTTATATGTTGAGCATCATTAGAACATGAAAAAGATAGCTTAAGCAACCTTCAAAAAGTAACCAACAAGTCAACAACCACTGTGGCCTAGTGGTGGTAGAGGGAGACACATTGCTTCTTCCTCCATCAGAATTCAAATCGGGAAGGTAGCATTTGGTGTTTGGGATTAAACTAAGCAATTTTGGTTCTCGTTCCATGATCAACTACTAGAAGACACAGTTAAGATACCAAATGAATAGTGGATTGTAACAATCTAAAAACCTTGGGACCTTTAAGGAAAAAAGCATTGTCCAATAGAAATACCTGAATATAGCTCAACTTGACTTGGGCACAATGGTACTCCTAAATGAAGCTTCGATGTTCTTGGTCAACCGTTCCGTAAAGTATCTAGCACCCACAGAACTTAGGCTTGCAGACTCTACAAATGAAATTCAACGAGGCTGTTTGTATTTCAGCTCCAAAAGCTTCATGATAAAACTCATTCTTGCAACTTGCACAGATGGTAGGAACAGAGTTTCTGCCTGTAGCCTTAGGCAACAAATGCAAAGCTCCCTTCTCATGCCAGAGAGACGAGTTAAAACCATCAGAAATTCCTGCAGCACAAGAAAAGAAACTGGATCCATCTGAATGAGTGCTCATCTTAGAAGTTGTTGGATAATATTCCAAATTTGTCCTGCTGCTCAGCCTCCCTTGACAGCCATCAAACTTTTGACCAATTTCACTTCCACCCTGTCCATTGCAACAAGAAAAAAAAAATTACAAGTTATGCTAACTTTATAAATCACCAAAAACACAAAGGTTCTGGAGAAATACCAAATATTTACAGAATCCGAAGCAAAGATTTACTTCTACTCAAAGCTAAAACTGTCACAACTCTCCAACATTGTAAACTTTAATATGCTCACTATTAATTTCATTGTAGAATAAATGGATAAGCCTCTTAAAACAAATCCTTGTTTTCAGGCATAAAAAGAAAACTTAAACGGAGGACAAATCAAGGACAAAGCTGCAAGGGCTAAATGTAAAGGAATATTAACATTCTATTCACAATGCCCAAGAATAACCCAGTGCCATAAAGAAATGACTGACCAAGTATTTCCTAAAGTTGAAACAATTTGCAATACTGTAACAATAAATGTCATGATTGAAGCATGATCTTCAATTAACATGCAGTATTTTAAGTATGAGCATAGCTAATACCTTATCAGACACCAAACTATATGCAGGAAAATAGTCTGCAGATTGCATATCATTGATTCCCCACATAAAATCAGATGTGACATTTTCTTTAGGTTGTTTGTGGCTATCAAAATCAATCACCAAATCATTTTTCCTAGAACTCTTGAAGCTGTCAATGCTAGGCATGATATCAAGTGTGCCCGAAAAAAGCCTGTTCATATTATTCTCAATGCCCTGTGGCGTAGTATTGCCAGAGAGACAAAGTATACTCTCTACTGATTCCGTTTTGTGCTTCATCTCATGTGCAGTGCCACTGCATATATCAATATTGTCTTCATCAGCAAAAGTATGCTGCTCATGATTACTCTGACTCTGAGAACATGTTTCCTCCACATAACTTACCATTAAATCTCTCTCCGTTTTGCCGTATGACACAAAATGTTTCTCATCATTACTGAAGCTTCTCTTTTCCTTATGTTTGTGCTCCTTCACTGTGATGGAGAACTCCTCATTCACATTATTTTCATTTTCACGTGCTTGCCTCTCACAAAATAGCCTTGTCACTTTGCCATCAGAATTTGTATTCTCCACAGGCCTCTCCTGTGGACTACTGAAGACTCCAAGTAAGGAACTGTCAAACCCTTTTTCCACATCAATTTTAGTAGCATTGCCAGCAACCAAACCAACATCAATGCTATCACTATCCTTAGAGGATGACACTACATTATGATTGTGCACCTCCATTGTGACATTAGAGAACTTGACCTCATTATTTTTTAGAAAAAAAGTTTGCTCAACGGCGACGCCAGATAAAGTAAGCTGAATGCCTTCATATTCCTTTTTTTGATGTGGTTTGATTAATGTGTGTTTGGCAGTTGCAATGGTATTATTTCCAAAATCATGCATTTGCTCTTCTGCATTTGGAACAACGAAGCAGCTGCTATGACTTGTAATATTCTCGATCTGTAACGGGTTACTGCTGCCAGCAACAGCTCCTTGCTCATTATCTCCACACTCAACCACTTTATCAAATTCAGATTCATCTATCGGAATGGCAGACAAATCATTCAATTTAGAGTCTAATGCATGTTCCTGCTCATCCAAATATGTAAATGCAGCATCGTTAGAACTCATTTCCAGCATAGGTTCCACTGTGGTGGAAATGAGAATCTGATTTTCACTACCTAGAGATCTGTAATCTATGTGTTTACCAAATGGAACCATTGAAGAAGCTGTGGAACTATTGTTCTCCTGAATCTTAGTTGCAACATTCTCCTGCATAATGCAACTATTACCAAAATCAGATATTGGCTTATCTTTGCCAATCAAATTCTGGTTATCAACTTCCATGTAATTCAGTTTGGCAGATTGAACTCTATCCTCAATGTCCTCAACTCTATTCAAATCGTCCTTAACAATAGAGGCCTGGTCCCTATTAGCAGAAACACAGCTGTGAATATGTGCAATGGTGTACTCCGCATCAAAATTATTGATCCCATTCATTGGAGACCTTAAAGCATTGGCTTCATCATAAGATTTCTGAATGCAACTATTCTGAATAGTTGACGAAGTTAATTCTCCAAATGAACAAAAGTTTGTTCTCTCAGCGGTTTCAATCATCTTCTCCACTTTTTTACTCTTACTAAAACTAACAAAATCATGTGAACCAACATCAATTGCAACAGAAGTATTTACTTCGCAAAATGGAACAATAGTTCTTTCACCCTGAGTTGTATTATCAGAAGTTCTTGCAACAGCATCCTGCTCAATTGTACTTGATTCTTTAATGTTTGTAGCAATGGAAGGAACTCCAGTAAACGCATGTCTAGAGCCCTTCACACCACCAGATTTTTCGACTCTTTTGACATATTCTTTTATGTGGTTTCCAAGGTGACCATTATACCGGTGCTTTTCTTCAAAAATTTTATTGCAGAATTGGCATTGATACTTTCCATTTTTAAGTATCACCTCTTCATTTATGGATGTTCCACATCTAAGCCTCTTTGGGGCCCTCTGATGAAATGACAATAGATGTTCCAACAAGTCATCCTGCTCATCGAAAGACATAGTGCATTTGTGGCATTTATATCTTTTACCTGTTTGCACGCAGTCACCACTCCCCACCTTGAGTTGTGTTGGTTGATTTTCATGTTCAGTAGACATGGAAGCTATGGGCAACACCAAACAGGAAGTTACATCACCCCCATTATTGTCATTTTTGAGAACATCTCTGACCTGCATGACTCTTTGTTAACATAATCTATACCAAGAAGTTGAAAACTGCAAGTAATGTTAAAACACCCACTTACTCTCCCAGAAGTTATGTTGTCAGTACATTGAATATTGCTGTCAAAATGGCCATTGTCCAACTCATTTGCATCATGGAAACCACGGAATGATAGCAAGTATGATGAGACTTCCTTGCATGACACAAACTGCCGCCCATTAGGGCTGGATAGTTCCAAATTAGGATTTAGAGGTAAGTGTTATGCAAACAATAAGCAACATAACAAATCAATAAAGAAGAAATCACCAAATTGGAGGAACGACGTCAATCCAGCAATATGTAAATAAATATATCATTTTATTTCAAAACTTTTCATATTTAGTGGGATCCAGAGGGCATTACAAGACAAATCCTTTACAGCTTACCCCAGGTGAGTTGAAGGGGAGTTGCCACTCCCACAGAGACTAGGAATATCTAGAAACTGCATAAGGATGGGGAACTACAACACCAACAGTAAAAGAACATCCAAAAGGAATAGCGAAATACTGCCACATAAGACATACACCAGATATGTAAAATAATTCCCGAAATTGTTATGAACAGCCCAAGTCAATCAACTTCAACAAAATAACTTCAATCCTATCAGTCTATAAAAAAGTTGCGTCCCAATCAAACCACTGAACAAGTAGAGGCATGTCAAATTGGTAATTAGACAAGATCAACTCACAAGAAACTTATTCATCAACTGTAAGAAGACTTACATAACCTTACCAACTGAGAGGTGGTTGTTAAATAACCTATGAAGTTTAAGTGAAATTATACAAGATAAATGAGTGAATATCTACCATACCTTCAAACAATGTGACATCTAAAGGCACATAAATATATACATGTGTGCATGCGTGTGTGTGTAAAAATATATATGCCTACAATATATATTCCCAGAACAATAAAGCAACCAATATGATAATTTCTGGTTAAAATTGTGGCAGTACAAGGAAACAGAAAGAACAAAAGAATAGTCAAAAGGAAGAAATATGAGTTCACAGCAACAGAAATGAGGGCAGTTGACTACCAGAAGAATAATGATTTATATTGGACATATTATGCACCTGAGCCACACAACACAACGCACAATCAGAATCTCCTAAGTCCTATCTTAAAATGTCCAATATCAATTACTATTCTTCGCTAGTCAACTACCTCGTACAACACAAGCCACGATCAGAAGTTCACATATTCAAGCTTCCCGAAACTTAATCATGCTAGAAACAGCATTATCATATATCTCATGACTCAAATCCAGAATTTTTCGGCAACCATTAGGTTCCGAGAATATTTTCCCACCTGTGACTACCTAGAAACATAGATTTCAAGCCCCACTTTTCGTCATTTTCTCCATACAATTAAACAGAAGATGAACCACCGTAAATCATTCTATTTCGTATGGTGATAGCAATGAAAACAAACCAGGAAAGCCAAAAATCAGTTTAAAACCTTATGTATCTTCTACAACCCAACCGGACCTGACCGGCCTTCCTCTTGAGACAAAGCATGAGCTTCCATCCAATAGGCAATGCATCTCCAAACAAATCAGCATCCACAACTTTCCTCTTATTTCTCCTACTCCCCCACTCTCCGGGCAAACCCTGCAAAAACCCCAAAACTTCCGCCTCCGTCGACAGCCCCGTCGTTCTCCTCCTTAGCTCCTCTCCGTACAGTTCCTCCACTCCCCACAGAGCCGTCAGGTCCACCACCGCTCCGTTCTTGTTCACCATCATCATCTGTTCTCTATCTTTGTTCTCCATCACCTCTACTTCATTCTCATTCACATCAATCTCCTGACTGTCACTGTCCCAATTCTCAGTCTCTATAACCACTTGATTAGTTTTGTTGTCATTATTATTATCGACATTATTCTCATTCTTCCGCGGCCGACCTCGCTTCCGTTTCTTGGAAACAGCATCAATAATGCGGGTAGGTATCGGAATCGCATCGCTAACTTCAGTTCCGTCAAAACTAACCGGAACATCTTGCAATTCTTGATCCTTCACTGACGAGAAACCAAGATACTCTTGAATCGGAACCGGAACAAGATCAATATCGTCTACATTCTCGTTCTCCTTAGAATTGTCACCGAATAGAGACTTGAGAAGACAAACGATTTGCATGTCCTCTTCGTACAGAGACTGTTCTATACTTTGGCGGGGAATGGGAGATGTGAAGTTATGATTGGAAGAAGAAGGAGCAAATTGCGAAGTAGAAGAGCGAGAAGTGAGTCGGAGACGAGAGAATGTTTGCTTTCGGCTTCCCGCGGATTCATTGAAGACGGAGCGATCGATTTTAGGGGTAGACACATCGGAGTCGTTGAGAAGAGAGGAGGCGACGGAGGAGGAGGAGGAGGAGCAGAGAGAGAGTGAGAGAAGCTCTGACTGGGAAAGAAGGCGGAGATCGACAACGGGGATAGATTCTGCACGGAGACGGTTCGTCTCTTGATCCGGCGAGGTGGTTTCCACGGTGACAGCGGCCATCACAAAGATGCGAACACCAGACCCCGGAGATAAGAGAGAGGCGTAAAATGGTATTAAAGAAGTGGATCTAAAAGAATTGGGGCTTCTCTGTGAGTTTCGACGTACTTGATCACTGGATCTAATGAAATGGGTGGGACCATTTAATTGGGCTTGATCCAATACACTTAGGGGATTCGGAAAACCCGGTCAGATCTTGATCCTCTCGTTTATTGGTTTACTCGGACTCGGCTAATGAGCAATGACCCTATCATTGCGGTCGCAGGTTGACCCGACCAAACTAGTCAAATCATACATATTAATCATGTGCACCTACACGAGGGTCTAGTTTTATAATCAACACCTAAAACGTTCTACCATAAGTTTGTACGTAATCCCAAGTTTCCATTTTCAAACCTATATGCCTCTTGAATTGTAAGGAACTAAGGTTTCTTTTCAAACAGACAAACTATTTTTAAAAGATGCATATGACGAAGTTTCTAGCACACTTTTTAACATTTCTTATTAGGTAACAAATAATAAAGAGGAAGGTTTGGTTATTGGTAATAGATAAAATAGTTAATAAAAATTTTTAATAAATTCTAAATAATTCTAGATTTTTATTCTTAAGAAGGGTGGGGGGATAAGATGGAATTAAATATTGGGAATAAAAAATAAGAGATATTATCGACTATTATTAAGATATTATCAAGTGTCTGATTTTTATCATAAAAATTATTCTAACGGGTAAGGTGGAATCAAATATCGGGAATAGTAAGAGATATTATTACAATACTATTAAGTTATTATTAAGATATTGCTTTTTATTATAAAAATTATTTATAATTATTTAAAAATTAATAATTGTATAAAATATTAAAAATTGTATTAGTTGTTTATAAAATAAAATTATTTTAATTATTTATTTACAAAATAAAATCATATAATAACTAAATATGAGTAATAAATCTTCATTATTATTTTTAATATTTAATACTAAATATTAGCATAACTATTAACTTTGTTTAATATCATACTAAACACATATAATAAGTAATTTCATTTCTATTTTAATTTCTACTTTCCATTTTCATTCCCTTTTTTTATTCCAAATCTTTCATTACTTGCTACTAAACAAGACCTAAAGGATTGACTGATAGTTAATTTTAAAATAAAAGAAAAACATATAGGAAAAGATTATTTCAAGAGCAAAAATTTTAAGGTGAATATAAAATAATAAAGATGTTAATTTCTTAACTTTATCCATATAAATAACTAACGAAGTTTTGAAAATTTTTGAAAATAAATAAGATCAGTAAAATGTGAGTGTCAAACAAGTTGGTTGAATCTTTAATTTCAATAGAAAATAAAATTTTGATCAACATATATATTTTGAAAGATTTAATAAATATGATAAGGAAATGTGATAAAAATTTTTAAAAGAAACTATTCTAGATAAACTCAAAAACAAAATAACTTTTAAGAGATAAATTTTTAGTAGGCAAAATTATTGAATTTAAACATATTAAAATTAGTAATACATCCTCAATATGTTTTCGACATATAAACAAGCTCTTACAAAAGGACCTATTGCTTTAACCCTTGCCTTCTACACCATGGATCCATCTTCTTAACCACATCCTAACCAAAGACAAAATGGACCTGAATCCACCCAACCTTCCCTCCTCCCCACCTACCCTAAACTCAAATGAGTTTCCTATAATCACAACCAACTCTCCTCGTATAGAAAAATCATTACCATAACCATCAGACATTATTCAAAACCAGAACCAGAATACATTAAAAAACACCTTTATCGTAGAACTTTGACGCATAAAGCTGCAATACTCTCCAACTTTGAAATCCTGGGAGCATGAAAGTGGTAACCCCACCAATAGAAGTCTTGAGAGTTGGAGCTGCAAGATGGAACACAACACTGATAGGTTATTTTATGGATAAAATAGTTCCCTTCCTTACTATAAGGGCATGGGCATTTTCAAATTAGAGACAGCTTGGTCTCAATGAAGTGCTAGTGAATGATAAAGACATTTTCTTCTTCAATTTCGCCAAGAAGGAAGCTACTTTGAAGGTAATTGAAGTTGGTCCATAGCATATTTACAACAAACCTATCTTCTTGCAAAAAAGGAGGCTTGGGTTAATACTTGATGAAATTTGAACCTTTAGTGTACCTATATGGATGTGTATTCATAGAGTCCTGTTTGAATATTGGACTATAGATGTAACATCCCACTACCATAGGGTACGTACCTAAGCTTTTAGGGACATAACCTACGATAATGGTATGTTGGAGCA
>JANZXR010000102.1:140515-184036 GCA_027575705.1 Erythroxylum echinodendron | reverse complement strand
TCCCGTCCCACAAAACCCTAAAAATACCCGAGTTTTTCACTTGTCTGTCTAAAACGCAGCCTCGCTCTATTCCAATCGGCGGCAAGTGGAAATCAGCGATATACTGCTAATCTCAAGTAATACTTATAGATCATCTGAGTTGTAATTCCATTAAATTATGCATTTCTGAAAATAGTAATCCTTGAGTTTGTACCATTGTGTTCGAGCAGTAACCATGGCGGACAAGGCTGTGACGATCAGGACGAGGAAGTTCATGACTAACAGGCTTCTCTCTAGGAAACAATTTGTGGGTTCTCTCTCATTCTTTTAGTCCTCTGTTTTCCTTTGTAGTATTATTGACGTGGTCATTGCAGTTTGTGTATGATTGTGTTCCTAGAGAATCTTCGGGGAAAGTTATCAGTCATGGAAGGGGAAAAAATTGGGGCTTTGGTCGCTTTTATAACCGATCTCTATTTTTTTTTTGTGAGGCAGGTTATTGACGTGCTCCATCCAGGGCGTGCCAATGTCTCGAAGGTATTATTTCTCTGTCTGTTTGTGTTTGTGTTTGTGTTTTTGTTTGTTTATGTTTTATTTGATTATACTGTTCACCACACAATACTGGCTTGTTTATGAAGGCTGAGCTAAAGGAGAAGCTTGCAAACTTGTACGATGTGAAGGACTCTAACTCCATTTTTGTGTTCAAGTTCCGCACTCATTTTGGAGGTGGGAAATCAACTGGCTTTGGTCTGATTTACGACTCTGTGGAGAGCGCAAAGAAGTATGAGCCAAAGTACAGGCTCATTCGGGTACTTTATTGCTACTTATCCTTACAGTTGTTGCTTTTGTGCACGCAATATACGCGTTTATGCTTTTGTACGCGGTCTTCTTTCATGGTTTTAGGCTTATAATTAATTGGAAATTAGTGTCTAGCCACTTTGGTGCTAGATTCTAGATGTTTAGATAAGGATGTTTAAGCTGTACTGGACATTACCTGAGATTAACAAGGGCAAGGCTGGTATCCTTGTTTTGTTTATGTCAGTGTGGATGCTGATATTGATGTATTTTTTATGAGTTTGTTCATATGGTATGCATTCATATCTTGAGAACGTTAGGATAACTTACTGAGGTCGGTTCTTCAATAGAAAACTTTGGTGTACTAGGATGCGGGGAAAGGATATCTCATAAAGAGGTCCTTTTTTTCATAGGTCTTTATTTAACTTAAACATTTAATATGTAGTACTTTCTTTTTAATTATTGAGCCTAAATATTTTTTTATTTAGCCTAAACTTTTTTTAATGACATGTTTTATTCATTTATCTTTTGTCTTATTTGTGTATTTATTTTATTTTTACCTTGTTCTATATTTATTATATTTTTTATTTTATTTCCTATTTTTATATTTTTATTTGTCCATATTTATTTATTTTTATTTTTATCGTTACTTTTATTTATTTATTATTATTTTATATTTTATAATTTTTATTATATATTATATATTTATTATTTTATTATCTTCTTATTTTAGTCTTTTCTTTTTTCCCGTGGATCTATCAAAAACCACCTCTCTACTTGTTAGAGAAAAGATTGTGTATTTTTTGACCTCTCCAAACCCCGCATCTCAACTAGAATTTAACTGAAATGCTTTTATTGTTGTTTTTATATCTTGAGAATGTCGGGATATTTTTATTTTTTCACAAGTGTTTGCATGATCTTGTGGAATGCGGTTGCTTAGTGGATTATGTTTTACAAGGGGGTTATGACTATATGTTCTCATAGTGCTTTGATGGGGCTTTTCTGTCTCCTGATGTGGGTGATGGCATGAAATAATGTAGCAGGTTTGATGAGCTTCGGTTAGATTTTGGAAAACCTTAGGACAAATTGCTTTGGGATATTCTCTTTAATACATTTTTGTTTTGGTTTTGGGAAGTGGATTACTAATTTGCTATTTCTAACATTGTCATTAGTCCTGATGCTATTCTATTTGGTAATGTGGATATGTTTTTGTGATGGTATGAGTAGCTTTTCCAATATGTATAAGACTTTCTTTTATGTTCTTTGTATTGTTTATTAATTCTAAACATTCATTTCGTTTTATCAGTGTGTATATAGTTAGTGTCGAAAACTTGGATATTTCTTATCTCTTTCGAGTTTATTCTAAGGTAGATAATAGTGATTTAAGATCACAATCCATGGCTCTTTCACTGTGGGTACCATACACTCCATACAGAGGATCATAAAATTTTACAAGTGGATGACACTTCTTTGATATTGGTTCATAGCTTGTATTTTTAGGGAAAAAATACATTTGTTTCCTTTTTTCTTTCATTGTCTTGGCTATTCAGCACCTTAGTTTTTTGATTTATGCTAACTGCTTACGACTATGGTGTTATATGCATTTTTTTTCTCATAACTGTAGCTTGCATCGATGCACCTCTGTCTGTATCATAACATTTTGCTCATATGCATCAATGTGTTTGACCAATAATCTGAATCGGTGCTTGTTTTTATAATAGAATGGCCTAGACACCAAGGTAGAGAAGTCAAGAAAGCAGATGAAGGAAAGGAAAAACAGAGCCAAGAAGATTCGTGGTGTGAAAAAGGTAATAGAGCCCATTTCCTTTTCTTCAAATATGCAATTCCATTCTTGTTGATATGAATCTCCCTATCTGTATCCAACAAATTTGGTTGTCAATGTGCAGACCAAGGCTGGAGATGCTGCCAAGGGAGGGAAGAAGAAGTGAGATCGAAAGGGCAGCCATTTAATCTCTTGCAGTGGTACTATTAGAGTGTGTTGCTGTTTTTTGATCGAAAGGGCAGCCATTTAATCTCTTGCATTAGTACTATTAGCGTGTGTTGCTGTCTTTTGTTTAAATCGTTTTCACCAATCAAACACTTCAGTCTTCAGCCAAGTCTTTTCAGGGATTATAATCTTTAGCCGGCCTTGTTATGTTTGGAATCTTTTAGCAGTTGAGTTTTAACATGCGAGGAACAACCATAGTAATTGCAGATTTTGTTTCTGGTATTAACTGTTGTGATACTGAAGTTAAACATTCACTACCATTCATCTCCTTTTCTTCAACATGTTCATTATTGCCTTCCCATGTTTGATAATAAGATTCCTCTTCGTGGTCTAGCTGAAAAAAATTGAGCAAAATAAAATTTTTGTAAGGACAAAGTGGGGTTCTAAACCATTACAGATGTTAGCTGGACTTGGGTATCGTCTGCTCTACCAGACAGTGCTAAATCACGTGACTAGTGCCTCACCGGGTTGATAGCTACTGGAGCTTCTGAACGTTGTGCCTGTATTAAAAGGTTATCTTGAAGACATTGATTGATATCAACATGTAAACATGTCAAGTGACCTCATTCTACCAAATTTAAGATCATATATGATTGTTCAATTCTTCCCCACCCATATAACAGTTAATGCTGACAATAATATGCTAACTCTAATGGGGCCGACTCCGTCCCTTTTCAATTTTACGGGTCAAATTAAATTGAAATTTTACTATGTAAGTATTTGATTTGAAGTTTAGTTCAAATTGAATTTAAAATATTTTACATATAATTATTTATAATTTTTAGTAAATTGAAGTCCATTCGATCTAAATTAAAATTAAAATTAAAATTTTATATATAATTTATAAAATGAATATAAATGTTAAGTTATATTTAAAAATTCAATTGAGTTTATATTTAAATTTTAAAAATTTAGAATTTAAGTTTGGTATAAAATCTAGTATTACCTAATTTTAAGTTGATGCAATTTATTAATGGAAGTACTTCCTTTCAAATGAAAAACATCATTGACAAATATGAAAGTTGTGCAAGGTATTTTCCATGCTTAAGGCAAACAAAAGGAGGTAGTATTTCAATTATGATGATGGTATTACCATTTTCTAGCATGAAATGCTTAATGATTTATACAAGCAAAAGAAAAATCATGTGATTAATTTAAGGATAAAAGATATAAACATCCATTGTAGGTCAGGAATTTTTTTTTAAAATCTGTTTAAAATACTTGAAAATTTCAAATTATCAAAAAAAAGAAATTCATCTCTTAAATATCGGTTAAAAATAATAAAGAAGTTACACATAATATAAATATCAGACGTGAACAAATTAAATGTAACTAATATGATAGCTTAACTCAAGTCCACTTTTAAACTATATTTGAATTATTTAAATACGATTTCAATTAATAATTTAAAATAATTATACTAAATAATTAATTTGTGTCAGATTTACTTAATACGGTTCACTTTCAAGAGCCAAGTTGAATCGTTATATAAATAGTATTTGATTAGTCCAACATTAAAGTTTATGTTTTTTGGTATTATTTTTTATTCGAAACTTAAGAAAAATAAATTTTCTAAAAAAAATGAAAAATTAGAAATATTTTTTAAAAAATAATTTTTTCTAAGATTTTTTAAGAATTTTTGTTTTTTTACCCTTAATTTAATTACCAGCAACTTGTAGAAAAACAAGCAAGTTAGTTGCAATAGGTAATTCCATGGGAAAATAAAAAAGAAAAAGAAAACGACCTAGTATTCACTAAACTGGTTTGACCTCGTTGCAGGGAACAGAACCCCGCCAACAGTCGTCACTCAAAAGTCGAAACTCTTCCTAATCCTAAGATACTGTCGTATCCATCCGTTCACTCGCCACTTACCGCAATTAAACTTCACGCTCCATCGTTAATCCCTAACAATGCATCATGGAAACCAAGAGATGCCACGTAAGAGATGACCCACTTTGTTGATGGGTCCTAGTCTACGTGGGAAGATCTCAGCGGTGACGTTTCGATCTTCAAGAACCAGATTCGGAGGGAAAAAATTAAAAAGAAAAAAAAGGGTAAAAAATAGAAAAAAAAGGAATTGTTACAGGGAAGAAGAGTCCTAATGGCTCATTGGAAGCTATTTTAATACAAGTACTTGTAGTCTCTCTTTCTTCCTCCATCTGTCTCGCTCCTCTTCTCTCTAAATCTTTCTCTCTCTTTCACCGCCTTTCTGCATCTTGCTTTCTTTCACCGGGAAGTTGCGTCACCAATCGGCGTCGGAGGGATTTTAATTCGATGTGAGCGGAAGGCTGCAAGGTATCCTCGTGTGACTTCTTGGTTCATGTGGGGCATTTATGTGATAATAACTTTAGATCTAGTGGGTTTTGATGTGATGGGTTTGGTTTTGCCATAGATTTGAGGCTCTGTGATTGTGTTGTATTGGTTTTCTAGCTCAATTGTGGGATGAGTTTGGAAAATTAGGGTTGTGGGTGTTGAGTTTTGGTTGGATATGGAAGACGGGAGGAGATCTGGGGAGGCATCAGGGTTTGTTGTGAAGAATAAGAACTCCTCTGGTTGTCTGATTGTGAGAAAGAAGGGTGGTGGTAATGTTGTTGGGTCTTCAGGTGGACGTAAGGTTTTTGAGGGGAAGAAGGAGAAGAAGCGAGCTAGAATGGATTTTAGTGATTCGGGGTCGAGTGATGAGCTATTGATGCCGCCTAGGAGAAGCCTGGGGTCGGAGACAGTAAGGGTCTGTAATGGGTTGAATGATTATAAGCGTGGCATTGAAGAAAGTGGTGTTGATCGGAAGAGGAACAAGGGGGGTGTTTTGAGACGAAATGATGGTGGTTTTATTGGGAGGAATGGGGAGGATTTGAATGAGAGAAAGAGGAACAGGTTGGATGTGTTTGACTTTAATGAATATGAAGCGGGTGATGGGGAGATGGTGAGGAGGAAACGGTTTGATGGAGGGAGTTTGGAGAAAGGGATGTTTTTTGGGACTATGATGGTGGGAAGAAGTAGCATTGGGGAGGAATATGAGACAGGATCAAGTAGACACGGCATTGCTGATAGGAGAAAAAGTGCTCATTTTGAGAGGGAAAGTGGGTTAAGTCGAGGAGATCGTAATGGCAGAGGAGTATCTAGACATCCGATATCATATAATAACTATGATTCTGACGAACCCATTAGAGTTCAGGGGAAAAATGGTGTTTTAAAGGTAATGGTGAACAAGAAGAAGAAGGTCGGTGGCTCCCTGAGAAGTTACGATCACTTGGAGGATGAAGAAAACAGGAAGGGGTTAAGGATAGAAGATACCGTCAAGAAGAATGTTCTGCCCCGTCCTTCATTTTACTCTGAGCCCAAACATGTTGAGAAATTTGGTGGATTTGTTGGGACAGAGAGGAAGCCACGTAAATCAATGAAATCGTCATTATTGAAACATCATAAATTTAGCGACCAGGATACAGAAGACAGTGATACATCCCTGAAGTTGGGACGAACAACTATGGAAGTTCGTCATTCTGTGAAATCGCCATCATCTATTATGAAAAACAAAGGCCATGACCAGGATTCTGATGGCAGTGATTCATCATTGAAGCTTGGACTGAAAAATGTGAAAGCTCGGAAATCCATGAAAGGGATGAATAGTGGAGGTGTGAAAACGCCATCCAATCAGGTCCCACCAGTTAAAGTTAGAGAGGGGAAAGTTAAGCGTAGTACTGGTACAGAAAAGCAAAAGCTGCGGGAGCGTATAAGGGGTATGCTTCTAGATGCAGGTTGGACAATAGACTACAGGCCTAGAAGGAACAGAGACTACCTTGATGCGGTCTACATTAACCCTGGTGGAACAGCTTATTGGTCCATCATCAAGGCATATGATGCCCTTTTGAAGCAATTAAACGATGATGAAGACGAGGTCAAACCGAGAACTGATGCTTCTCCATTTATGCCATTGTCAGATGAGGTGCTTAGCCAATTGACAAGGAAGACTCGCAAGAAGATTGAAAAAGAAATGAAAAAGAAGCAGAGAGAGGACAGTGAGAATGAGATTCTGAAAAAGTCTTCAAGTATAAAGCATGATGAGGAGAGCATGAATAGTGATAGCCATGAAGAGAAACTAAGCTCTTTCATAAAGCAGAGTAATAAGTCAATGAAAGGCAGAGTAAACGGTAACAATTATGTCAGTTTAAATGCAAAAGCTCCGAGTGCAGTTCATAATTTGCATGATAACAATGAAGAGCCATCCTCTGGATCCATCGCTCAAGGTAGGAAAAGTAGAAAACTTGGTAGGTGCACATTGTTGGTTCGAAATTCTAATCAGGGACTAAATACTGAGAGTGATGGTTTTGTTCCACATACTGGAAAACTGACACTGTTGGCCTGGCTAATTGACTCTGGAACTGTGCAACCGAGCCAAAAGGTGAGGTATATGAATCGTAGACGGACCAAAGTAATGCTAGAAGGCTGGATTACAAAAGATGGTATTCACTGTGGCTGCTGTAGTAAAATTCTCACTGTTTCAAAGTTTGAGATCCATGCTGGGAGTAAATTACGACAACCATTCCAAAATATATATCTTGATTCTGGCAATTCCCTCCTGGAGTGTCAGATTGATGCATGGAATAGACAGGACTCTATTGAGCGCATCAGTTTTCACTCTGTAGACATTGATGGTGATGACCCAAATGATGATACCTGTGGCCTCTGTGGGGATGGCGGGGACCTGATCTGCTGTGATGGTTGTCCATCAACGTTTCATCAGAGCTGCCTGGATATAAAGGTATGTGTTTTTATCTTTATTTGTTGCTTTATGTTTATCGTTCATTCATCCAAGCTGCGTGCTTGAATTAATTCTGGCTATGCTTTGTACTGATTCATAGAAGTTCAATATGTGACTATCTTAAAGTTTGTAATTTTTCTTTTTGTATCGTTTGTTGTTCTCTTCTAACCTAAGTAGGTATTTGAAAGAGCTTTTTGCATATATAATCTCATTAACGTTAACAATCTTTTTATACTAAAAGAAAGACATACTGAAAATGCATGTGGATTCTTTGGTTAGTGAGTAGATTAGAGACTACCATAAGTTTACTTGTCTAGTTGAACTGGAGTTGGATCTTTGTTTGAGATTCATATGCTTGCCCAACAACAGTGTGCTTGGGCTAAGCATGGAATTGTGGTTACTGTTGAGGGTAATGGCCTGCAAACCATACAGTTTATTTTGTTTTTGGATCTCAAAAACTAATTTTCGTTTGAGATGCTTTTGGTTAGAAGAATGTTGAGACTTTGTATATGCTATGAAAATTGTTGGCCTGTGATGACTTGTGAAGCTTGTTATCCCATATGAAGTGTTTAGATAAGAGGAAACATTCTAACGTTTTCAGGACCATTCTTCTTGGCTTGATACTGTTTCATAAAGGCAAGGAATCGAGTTAAATAGACCAACTTACTTTTAAGCTATCTTGTAGTTCAATAGTTGTGTTTTATTCCCAGGACATCCTTTAGGAACTCACTGTTTTGTTCCATTGCAGATGCTTCCCCCAGGTGACTGGCATTGCCCAAATTGTACTTGCAAATTTTGTGGGGTAGCCAGTGAGAATATTATTCAGGGAGATGAGTCGGCCTGTTCGCTGCTACTTACGTGTGTGATGTGTGCAAAATCATGTATCTTCTATGTCTTTCCAATTTCATCTAATCGAATTCCTTTCCATCCTTGTTATCTATATTCTGATTGAAAATGAAAAATTTCTCTTCCCCATAGATCACAAGTCATGCGTGGAGGAGATGGATGCCTTGTCTCATGAGGCTGATAGTTTTTGTGGCAAGAAATGCCGAGAGGTATACTAGTTTTCTTTAGGATTCCATGAGTTTAATGCATCCAATTTTCTTTCTATTTTGTGGGATATTTAATTGACTATGATATATAAAGGTTTTTGGAAAGTAAATTATCCCTACATGTTTTCAATATTTTGTGGTTCACTATTCGTGGTTATGTGATAACTGCGATGACATTGCTTATTGGTAACTAACATTATAAATCTTTCAACTTTTAGTTCTGCTTTTTTCAACTTTCAGTTCTCCATAAATCATTTCTATTTTTAACTTCTGATACTCACACTCCATCATCATTAAATATACCTGGCTTGATTGAGTTCAACATTCTGTACAGTTATGGCGCTATCTGAGTTTAATTGGAATTTGTTATTGCTTGCTTCTGTTCCTTTGATTTGATTACCAAGTTATGAGTAATCGTGTGGACCTATACATTTCTGCTTTGTAGCTCTTTGAGCAATTGCAGAGGTATCTTGGGGTCAAACATGAACTTGAAGCCGGATTTTCATGGTCTCTTATTCATAGAACAGATTCAGAATTGGATGAATCTCTGCCAGGACTTCCTCAGAGGGTAGAGTGCAATTCAAAGCTTGCTGTTGCTTTGTCTGTTATGGATGAATGTTTTTTGCCGATTGTGGACAGGAGGAGCGGAATCAATCTTATACACAATGTTCTTTATAACACAGGGTAAGTATTCTGCTATTTTGTGATTGCATACACGTTTGTTAGAAATTGATCTGGACCTTTTGAATAGCATCATTAACATTCATTTTCATTAACATGCATTATAGCCTTACATGTGCTATTATAGATCAATCAAATGTGTTTAGGTCCTTACTGTGAACTTCGAACAATAAATTTTCTAAACATTGTTTTCAAGGGTTAGTATTGTTATGTCTCCTATATAGGAATGTTAATGAGTACTATATTGGATGTTACTGATAACATGTTTTTTCTTCTATTATAAAAATATGGGCTGAAACCCAATTGGGGATTAGGCCTTTCTACTCATTTCTTTTAATGTTTCATGCTTTGCAATTTGGTAATTGAGTTTAACAATGTTAAACTTATACTTTTTGTGCATCCGTTCGTTTTTGAGATAGATTTGTGTACTCTGTTTTCAATCTGTTCTTAAATGGAGTTATCTGGCTGTTGCCATGTTATACTTCTATGGATATGGTTACTGGAAAGAAATTTTTATTTCATTCCTTATTTTAAACGAAACTTTACTTCTTTTATATGCTTTCAACATAAATTCATTCCGAAGTTGTGGTCAGGTTTTGTTAATTTGATTTCCAAATTTCTGACTTGGTGCATTTTGTTGTACGAGTCGAATTTTTCTGCTGTGTCTTCTGTTAATGTTGATATTTTCATCTTTTCAGGTCAAACTTCAACAGGCTTAACTACTCTGGCTTCTATACCGCGATCTTAGAAAAGGGTGACGAAATAATTTCTGCGGCATCCATCAGGTATTGGATTTTTAGTCACTTATTTACTTTTAAATTGCAACAATTTGGCTGTTGAAAGAAACAGTTATTGAGCGTTAGTTAATAAATGGACTGTATGAAACTCTCAATATATGTCAATTTTTGTTGTTAATTATAAAAGCCTAGGGTTCCTTCAATACCTGGAAATTTAGTTCTTTCACATTGCAACCAGACAGAGTCACACAGAAGACTTGCTCATCTTGAACCGTGGAAAGTCTTTACTTGCATGAGTCCTTTTGGTGCTTTGTGTTTTCTTTTCTTCTATCTACTAGATATGATCACCCCACCTACTTGCAGTGCGTTTAGAATTTTCCTAGTAGGTCCATTCTGGTGATTCTGATCTTTTCTGCCCATGATTTTCCAGGTTTCATGGCACAAGGTTGGCAGAAATGCCATTTATTGGAACTCGCCATACATATAGGCGCCAAGGAATGTGCCGTCGACTTTTTTATGCCCTGGAAATGGTGAGGAATAGGAGCTAAACATTTTTGGTTGCGGAAGTTACTAATATGTGGGTCCAAAGTTATATCTGCTTCAAGTTGGATACTTTTTCTACTATATTATTGACACTTCTTCCTGCTTAGGCACTTTGCTCTATGAAAGTTGAGAAGTTGATCATCCCTGCAATTTCTGAGCTTACAAAAACTTGGACGGAAGTTTTCGGTTTCACTACTCTGGATGAGTCTCTTAAGCACGAGTTGAAGTCTATTAATATGCTGGTGTTCCCTGGTATAGATATGTTGCAGAAGCAGCTTTTGGGGCAAGAAAAATTTGCCAGAAACTTAAAGACTAGCAAAGGTTTTAACCCAATGCGTTTCGTTGGCTTTGAATTTGACTTCAATTTTGCACTTATTCTTTAAAATATTTTTAATAAACTTGACAATTTTTCAGCTGTTGTAAGAAATGTGGAATATGATGGCAATATGCATTGTGCATGTATATCCTTTAAAATATTTTTAATTGAATTTACAATTTTTTCGGCAGGTGTAAGAAAAGTAGAATCTGATGGCAGCAAACATTGTGTTCCAGAGGTGGCAAGTAAATCTGATATTGGCTCCTCCAGTGGACCTGACCTCAAGTGTAGTAATGGTGGTTCAGAGCGTGACAGTGAGACAGATGATGTAGCTACTGCTAATTCTGATTCCCAATGTCGAGATAATCCCTCAAATGATGCCTCTATGATGAGTAAATTTTTTAGTGCATCTCATGGAGTTAGAAGCTCAGTGTCACTTGAAGATGATAAAGGCTCAGATATTGAATCAGGTGTTAAGCTAGATGAATCTTCGCTAGACATGAAAAAATTGCCTGACCCTGATGGAAGTAATGGTACACAAGGAATGAATAACAAGACAGGTGCTGAATCTACCGTTCTAAACAATACTGATTCTTGTTTTCAAGGTGATGCGACTACTGTAAATACTGAAGCACATTCTGGAGCACTTTCTTTAGGTGGTAGCTTGTTAATGAATAACATCTTAGATGCTTCTCATGAACTTAAAAAGCCAGTCGCACCTGAGGGTATGAGATGTGCTAGTATTGAATCCCATGATGGATTATCTGAGTGCGACAATGATAACTCAGACGGAAGCAAACAAGACATTCCTTGTTCTGTAAAAAATGTCGTGGCTTGTGAAAGGGGAGTAGTTGATGATGCTCAGGCTGGAAATAATCAATCTGATGGTGACAAAGATGAAATTTCAACTGTTGATACTCAATCAAAGGATGACTTTTCCAGATTATGTTGTAAGGATGCACTTCATAATGCAGAAGAGGTGGAAGCTAAGGCTGCATCGGATTTGGCTGATGCAACTAATGGTAATGCTTGTACATTTAGTGATTGTAGAAAAATAGATAGGGAAATTGTGGATGTTGTTTGTGCTCAACCACTGCCTTCTGCAGAGGATCCTCTTGCACAATCTCCTGCATATGAGATGTGAAATTCCAATTTCCTTCTGATGCTCAGTGGATTTGAAGCTATGCTTAGTGCTGTTTAAACCTCAGCCAAATTATAAGTTGTTCGTGCGGAAGGGTATTAGATTAACTGAAACAATCAATACTCGACACGACCTCTGGACTGGGTATTTCCAAGTCTACATAATTGCAGCACTATCCATCTTGGATAGCAGCATGATTGACACTGGTGCAAAATTTATGATTTTCATGGTTCTTAGGGTAAGGAGTTTAAAAGTGGGTTCTTTATGGGAGATAATTTGAGGCCAAACGAGAATCAAGTCAGGGAAGCTGCTGTTGCATGGCCTATTTTTCTGGAGGTTGCCGGGCAGGTCTTTTGTTGCAAGACGTTTGTCAGACTTTCTCCACCCATTCAGCATGTACATATCGACTCTACGGAATTTTAACTTCATATATATAGTTTCTGCAAGTCCAGAATGTCTGTACTCCATCAATTTTTAGGTGGCAACACCTCTTTTTTCTACGATGTCAGTTGCTGAACATGGTTGACAAATTTTGAACTGAAATTTCAAATAACAATTCTTGGTTTTTAGTTGTTGAACTTGCTCATGTGATATAATTTAACTTAAATTCCCTGTTACTCAGCAGTTTCAAGTTTTGGAGAAAAAACTCTTCTCTCTTGTAGGATCATAGATTACTATGGTCGTACGGTGATGTGATTAAACTATGAGTTTCCGTACAATTAGGTGCTTCTGGTCTCAATGTCTCTGGAGGTTAGTTGGACGTGGCAGGCACGTTCATGAAACGTGGAAGCCTGTATGTGTGAAATACAATTGGCTGGACAAAGTTTGATAAGGTTTGTGTGATCTTATCCCTCTGGATTGGATTCTGCAAGTACATAAAAACTGTTGGATTCTCAAGATGGCAGGAGCACTGGATAAGTACACAGGTTTAATTCCATACCTTTATGATGTTGTTCGTCGAGTTAAGCGCAGGTCAGGCTTTCGAAGGCTTGACGTAGAAATGGATGGTATGTTTGATCAACCAAGGGTTCGAATTATGGGGGATGTTCTCTTCAGCAACTGAAGGATCTAAAACTACGCCCACTTGCAACAACTACTTGTGTTTGTTATCATAAAAGCGTGAATTTGTATTACTATCCTCTGTTGTATTTGCCTTGGATTTTGGATATATGTAATAGTTCGTAAATTATGCTGTCTAATCTTAATAAAAGAATTATCAAGTTTTAAATAATATATATTTGACTGATATTAAATTAAATTATGAGAAAAATAAATACAGTATGAAATATCGCTTTTTATAATTTTCATAAAATTTAAAAATCAGAAAAAACTAAAACAAAAACTAAAATTTTAAGCAGATAAAAATGTTCTCAATTTAAAATTAAAAATTAAAAACTGAAATAACGAAACAAACAAACCTAGAAGAATAATCAAATTAGGATAATATAAAACAGCAATCATTAATTAAATGCAGTGGCTCTTGTGAAGAAACGGCGGCGTTTTGCTGTTTTGAATTCTTGCCTTGGCATCAACATAAAATTAGTATTCGTCAATCGGTTAAGTTTAAGCGAGCAAATGGAGTTTGCAGCCGCCACACGTGCGTCGTCATCGCCACCGCTCAGGCTCTTTCCCTCTGGACCCTTAAACGTACCCACCCTTAACCCTATCCGCTTCCCAATCTCCTCTTCGCCTACCGTCAAAATGGACTGTCAAGCCCCTCGCGCTGTTCCAATCCAAGACAACGGCCGCTCGGCGCCGGCGGCCAACTCCGGTAACAGATTCTCCTCTGCTTAACCTTAATTTTTGGAGACGATGCATTAACTGTAATTGAGTTTGTTTAGGTGGGATTCGAGTTGGAGAAGTGAAGAGAGTGACGAAGGAGACAAATGTGGCGGTTAAGATTAACTTGGACGGGACTGGAGTTGCTGATTCTAATACTGGGATTCCGTTTCTCGACCACATGTTAGATGTTAGTTAACTATCTTACTGAATACTAACCTAAAAATCAAAACTTTGTGTTTCACTTTTGATTATTGATTCGTGTTTTTCTATGGCTGGTTTGTGTAAATCTTGTAGCAACTTGCTTCGCATGGTCTGTTTGATGTGCATGTAAAGGCCACAGGTGATGTTCACATAGATGATCACCATACCAATGAAGATGTTGCTCTTGCTATTGGAACAGTTAGTCTACCGACTCTTTTCTTGCTCATTTCTATTCCTCTATCTCTTTTTGGTTTGATAATAAATTTTCTTTGCTTTGTCTATTAGGCCTTATTGCAGGCGCTTGGCGATAGGAAAGGCATTAATAGATTTGGTGACTTCTCGGCTCCTCTTGATGAGGCATTGGTTCATGTTGTATTGGTATGTTTTATGCTTTAATTTCCTACAAAATTAAGATTAAAAGTTCTCTTTTTTAAGATTCTTGTAGATAATTGAATATAATGATTCACGATCTGCTGCCGAATCTTTCCATAGACTCATTTGATGGCCGCTCAAGTTGGCAATTTCTAGCAAGTTTATTAGGTTTTATTAGGTGCCAGCATTGACTCTCCAAAACCCTGATTGAATCAGTTTTTGTTGTCAGGATAGTGACTACGCTGATATCTAAGTTTTGGTTCTGATGGGGAATGCATTAAGGTGTCTGAGATAAAAAAATCCCACTTGCCATGGAAGTTGAACCGACCTGCTATTTTCTGAAAATGGATTTGTATATAACCAAACCGTTTTCTGCACTTCAGCTAATGAACTTTTTCCTATTACATCATGTCACTAAACTTTCTTCTGTAAAGTTATGCTGTGCTTTAACGAAGTGATTTTTTCGTTTCAGGATTTGTCTGGCCGGCCTCATTTAAGCTGTGATTTGCAAATTCCGACTGAGAGAGTTGGAACATATGACACTCAGGTGCTTACCTATCACTATCTTCATTTGCTACTTTAGTAATCATCAGTCAAATCTTTCACATGGAGAGTAACGTATGGCACTCAAGTCCTTACTTACAAATATTTTCATTTATTACTTGACTAGAAAATGAAATATAAATCGACTTTTATAAGGAGAATAAAATTCTATGGATCATGAGTGAATTGTAACTGGATAAAAAAAATTTTGAGTATTGCCTTCCCATGTTTATTAATTTCTCTGTTTTCCATCCCCATAACTTTTGTTTGTTGACATTAACTGATAAATATAGTTTGTGAGTGAACTTTCCATTGTTATTTGCAGCTGGTGGAGCATTTTTTCCAGTCTTTGGTGAACACTTCTGGCATGACACTTCATATTCGCCAGGTAACACCACCAAAAATTCTCCTTCAATTTTAGTGAAAGTGAAATGGAAAATATGTAAATACCCACTATGATTGAAATGTGGTCATTGTTTACTATAATTTCCTTTGATCTGTCCTTCTTATGCTTGTCCTTCTGAAACTGCAGCATATATTCACTGTAATTTCTTTCTTAATATTCTGCACCTCCATTTGCTGAGGATTTTCTTGATCATAATTCCTTTTTGTGCACTAATGTTATGTATTTAATGTACTAAATGAAAGAGTTGTTTTATCACAGCTTGCTGGCAGAAATTCTCATCATATAATTGAGGCAACCTTCAAAGCTTTTGCTAGGGCTCTTCGCCAAGCAACAGAGCATGACAAACGCCGCCTTGGGACTGTGCCAAGGTTGGATAACTTCTCTGAAATGTAAATGCTTTTGTGTTGACCTCACATGCTTTTGTCATCAACATTCTTTATTCTTAAGCCGTTAGTAAATCATTATTACCGTTGGACATGAAGTAGTGTTCTCCTGGTTTTTAGAATGTTTGCTTGGTTTCGAGTGTCTCGCTTTCACGTCTGTTTTAATAATGTTTCTCAATTTAAAAATGTCTCTCAAGTCCTAACAAGACTGGAATTTAAAAATATGGTGGTTTATGGCGGATTACATTAGCTCTGTTGTGTATGCATGAAGTGCTGTGTTGTTCAATATATTTTCACTGCATTCTAAACTCCTAATGTTTCTTGATTCGGTATATGCAGCTCAAAAGGAGTACTGTCACGTTCTTGATACGTCAGTGATAGTGTGCAAGACATGTGCGAAATTGATCTGAAGGAATGATACTCTTGCGAGCTCAGCTGCCGATTATCCGATATTAAAGGGAAAGAGTAATACTAATGTCAAGTGGTCGTCATTCCAGTTGTGCAGATCATCATGGGATCGTGTTTATTTCGGTTAATTTGTTTCCCATTTTTCTGATTCAGTTGTAAGTCTTAGCAGTGCCTGTAATGTAAGTAGTATCTGTGGTTCAGTTTATAAGAATCATGTTGCACATTGTTCATTTCCATGAAAGAACCAAGAATCATGTTGCAAAATTTTCCAAGGTTTAAGCGGAACTACATTCATAATCACAAAAATTCTTCAGCTGTATCCAAGTACCTTAAGATCTCTGACTTAACCTCTTCTGGAATTGAAGCCGATGGACCGGCTTTGGAGTAAAAACTGGCTAAAGACCGAATTGCTTTTTCTAACTTCAGGTATGATTCCTGCAAGTAAACCACACCATCTGAAATGACAATGCCAATGCCAATGCCTAAAAATGTCGTCCAAATGAAGCTCAGATGAAGATACATCATGAAGCTCAGATGAAGATACATACCTCACGAAGCACCATTTCTTGGCCCCTCCAACTGCTCAGATATTCACGAATCGACTCTTTTGCTGCATCTGCTGTCCGTCTGAACTTTGCGATATCTTTGGAGTCTTCCTTCAACGATTCACGCAGTGTCTTCACGACTTCTCTTGCTGACTTCAGGTAAGCTTTTGGCAATATTTTCCCAGATTTTGTTTTCTCGTTAGGATCAAACATCGATTTGAGAGCCCCAATAACTCCATCATCCTTCTGTTCTTGGTCATTTGACTCATTTTCAGCTTGTACTTGAAGTGGTGTTAAGACGCAATTCAAGGCAAGAATAGTGACAAATGAAGTACCAGAAACTAAGTTATGGCGGCGAGTTGAAGGAGTACCTTCTGATAATTTTACAACATCACAACTGAATCTCAACTTACCTATAGTAAAGCACGAATACACCATCAATAACATCAAAGAACATGAACTGAAGCAGAAATTGAAGACTAAAGGATCTGAGAACAGAGCCAATCTTCTTGTGCGAATTGCCAATGCTTATTTCTGGCTAATTACCAAGAGATGTCTAGTGGCATTTCTACAGAAACAAAATTCAAGTCAATCCCAGCAAATGATACAACTCACAGTGATTGTTAAGTTCAGAGGCTACTTCCATTCTTCTGCAGGGAAAGAAAGGAACTATTTTTGCTGCAAGAATCACAGGCATTCTCATATCTGCGTTATCAACTAAGTTGGCTTCCTAAAACCCCACCCCCTCCTTATACTCAGGATCAATCTCTTGATTTCTTCTGCTACCCCATGTACTTAGCCGAAAACTTCATGGGATTTATACGAATCTCAATTTTATCCAACTGTCAATAAAAGATTAAGCAATCAGTATCAGATATTAGACGATGAATGTTCACGTACATATGAAGCTGCAGGTAAGCTTTATCGATTCGAAGATGAGAAACCACAAGTGATCGAGAAACAAAAGCTATGGAGTTCTACCCATAAAGCAAAAAGAGAGTCCATAGCCTTACCTTCACCTTTCGGCTATCCTCCACATAGATTTCTGCTTTACAATTGCTTCTGCTTTAAGTTCATTCCAACTTATCCATTTCTACGGACCAAGGACATTCGCAGGGAATACAAGGTGTGAGTCATCACAAGTGCCGTTATGACGTGGCAAATTCTTATTGGATAATTGGGATAAGCCCACCATGTGAGCCGGTATATACACACCACATGATATTAGCCCAAATGGAACAAAACAAGACCCATTCAAAACCCGGCAGGATCTTTTCTCTGCAGCGTCGCGAACTGAGGGATGGCCGGTGGTTCCCACCCAAGATCCACCGT
Organism: Erythroxylum echinodendron; assembly: GCA_027575705.1. Lineage (NCBI taxonomy): Eukaryota > Viridiplantae > Streptophyta > Magnoliopsida > Malpighiales > Erythroxylaceae > Erythroxylum > Erythroxylum echinodendron. Next base: position 166,056 of record JANZXR010000102.1, on the reverse strand, counting down.
CAACAAACCACCCCCCGCCGCCTCCGGCGGCTCCCACCGCAAATCTAGGTGGGAATCCTCCTTCACGGCGGGCGCCACCAGTCAACCACAAGAATCCAAACCCGGCGAACCCAAACATCCCAAACCCCTTCCAAATTCAAAACCGTCACCCAGGCCCAAAGCCGCCCCGGGTCCTAATGATCCAATTCCTCCGCCGGCAGTGCCGCCTTTTCCGTTCCCAGACCTAGGTCCCCCTCCGGCGCCAGCATACGGCTTCCACATGCTGGAGCGCCGGACGTTCGTCCTTGCTGACGGCAGCGTCCGTTCGTACTTCGCTCTCCCGCCGGATTACCAAGACTTCCCTCCTCGGCAGCTGCTACCGCCAATGCATCTTTCGGAGCTACCTGTTGGTGGTGGTGTTCCTCACTTCCCCCAAATGAGCCCGGAAGGATTAGGGTTCCGCGATATGAATCACAACCTTTCTTTGAAGAGGAAATATGAGGAGGAATTTAAGTATAGGAATAATCCTAATGATGCTTACCCTATGGGTCCGTCTGATTATCGAGGAGAGTTTTCGGCGGCAACGAGTAGCCCATTTCGGAGGGATATAAGTGATGAATTGAGGCATGGGAAGCATATGAGAGTTAGTGGTGATGGTATGTTTACTAGGCATATTGAGGTAGAGCAGAATCAGATAAAGAAGGCATTTTTGTATTTTGCGAAAGTGATTAATGAGAATGAGGCAGAGAGAAAGCGTTACTTGGAGGATGGGAAGCAGGGCCGTCTTCGCTGTCTGGTTTGTAACAGGTTTGCTTCATTTAGATCTCAATTTTTTTCTTAAATCTTCATTGTTTAGACTTTTGGTCGTGTTTAATTAGGTATTTTGGAGTACCAACAATTAGAAATTTGTGGTGATTAAATTTAAAACTACAGGGTGATGGTATTTTGCGATTGTTCCTGAGTCCTCTGATGGATGCCATATATGATTCTTCCATTGTCTAGATAGACAATGATTGATGTAAATTATTAGTTGTTGTAGTAAAGATCAGTTTTGAATTGTTCTCCCTTACTGTGGAGAATGTACAAGCTGTTTCTCCTCTATGTTTTCATGACTTCTAGGCTGCTGTATGCAATTTTGCTTATAACATTGTAGATTATGCTAATACTATTGTGGCTTTTCATTCTCGAACATTTGTGGTTTTCTTTCTGTTTATTGAAGATCTTATGTGATCTGCAGCAATATTTAGTTGCTTGAAGAATGGATATTATTGGAAATTCGTTAACTATAACTTTTAATCTTGTTGCCTAGATCATTTAGGAATGGTATAAAACTATATCATGAAATCACAGGAATGTCTAGATAGTGTTGGTGCAACAATGCTAGCTTATTAGTTGAAGTTGTCTTTCCTTATTAAACACTCCATTAGCCAGGTTTTTCTTTATTGTTTTTGTTTTTAGTGAAGGTAAGCAGTCCAGTATAAGGGATTGGTCCTTCAAATACTGGACAATAAAGGGGTTGGCTTGAAAAAAAATGAATTGCTAGTTGTTCAAAATTATTCTTGTTATACTTAAACCTAAAAACAGATTTCATGGTTCAATGTCTGGTTTGTAACAGGTTTGCTTCATTTATATCTCATTGTTTTCTCAAAATCTTCATTGTTTAGACCTTTGGACTTGTTTAGTTAGGTATTTTGGAGTACCAAGAATTAGACGATTTGTGCTGATGACTTTAAAACTACATGGTGATGGTGTAAAACTTGTTGCCTTGTGGTAAACATTGCAATTGGCCCTGAGTCTCGTGATGGATGCCATATATGATTCTTCCATTGTCTGGAGTTACAATGAGTGATGTAAATTATTAGTTGTTTAGTAGCTTTATGTCTGAAGGATCAGTTTTGAATTTTTCTCCCTTACTGTGGAGAATGCACAAGTTGTTTCATGGCTATTATGTGACTGGCTCGCTGCCATGAACATCTTATAACTATTTACTTTTGTTGGATATTCAACTTGTGGATGATTGTTTTTGGTTAGATGTCTTCAGTTCAACATGTTTCAGCAAGTTTACCCCATCGTATATGTTCAGTTGTCACGGAGGCAGCTATACTTTCACGTCTTCAAGGTTGCTTTATGCAATTTTGCTTCTAACATTGAAGATTATGTTACTATTATTTTGGCCTTTCATTTTGGAAACATTTGTGATTTTCTGCTTACTAAAGATCATATGCCATTTGTATACGTTCAGTTGTCACAGAGGCGGCTATGGTTCCATTACTTTGAGGTTGCTTTATGCAATTTTGCTTCTAACATTGTAGATTATGTTACTATTATTTTGGCTTTTCATTTTGGAAACATTTGTGATTTTCTGCTTACTAAAGATCATATGCCATTTGTACACGTTCAGTTGTCACAGAGGCAGCTATGGTTCCATGACTTCGAGGTTGCTTTATGCAATTTTGGTTCTAACATTGTAGATGATGCTACTATTATTGTGGCTTTTCATTCTGGAAACATCTGCGGTTTTCTGCTTACTGAAGATTATACTGCATTTGTGGCATTATTTAGTTGCTTGAAAATTGGAGATGATTGGAAGTTTCGTTACTATAACTTGTAATCTTGTTTCCTAGACTATTTACAAATGGTATTACACTATATCATGAAATCACAGGAATGTCTAGATAGTGTTGATGCAGTAATGATAGCTTGTTAGTTGAAGTTAATTTTCCTTTTAAGTCTGTTAGCTTGGTTTATATTATTGTTTTTGTTTTTCGTGAAGGTAACGCAATCCGATATAAGGGATTGGTAATCAAATACTAGACAATAAAGGTTTTTGAAAATAAATGAATTCCTAGTCGTGGAATATTATTCTTGTCAGGCTTAAACCTAAATAAATAGTTGGTCCATTCACAGTCTAGGTAAAGTCTCTAATTTAAGTACCTAGAGTGACGGTTATGGTGGCCAGCTTGAGTATTGAATTTGACAACTTTATATCTGTTTCCTGTTTAATCTCTAAATGTTGGTTTCTCTCTCTTGCTTTCTCACTCTTCTTTTTCTGTCCTTTCTATATTATGCTGTTCTTGTTTTAAATTTTTAGTTGTTCGTCATCAAATGATCTAACTGTTTGGAGAATCGTTAGGTATGTTTTTATTGCTTTGGAATTAGAGGTAGTTATTCTTGATAAATAGAGTATATGGCTCTTCAAACTCTTTGCATATTTTCTTGTTCATAGCTTTTATTGTTCGCATTTGTTGGTTTTATTCGAAGCTCCTTATTAACTAGGTCCTATCACTTATTGGTTAGGATTTTATTTAGATACTTGTTCATGCTATTTTAAGCTTATTTTTCAAGTCCTGCAGTTTTCTGCTGGGCCGCAGCCCAGGGACTTGTGTTAGAATTTTAAGGCTCTGCAGCAGGAATTTCTCTTGCTTATAATCAGCATTTTTCTTCTTTATTTTATCTTCTGAACCTGACACCTTGTTCAAATCTGTTTCAGTTAAGTTGATATCACTATATGAATTAGGATGAAATGTATTACCTTTGTTGGTCTCGTAACATTTTCACCTCTCATAGTATAATTTGAGGCTAGATAAGGTCTCTAGCTAAAAATGAACAGTCGTTGTTCTTTGATCACTCTCTTTATGTTAAAGCAGTTTATAGCTTGAATGTTTTTCACAACCCAAAGTGTAGAAATTGTATTCCGCCATTGCCTAACTTAAGTTAGTTCAGTACAGAGTACTTCATTTCTTTCCCTATTCTATGATCTGGTTCGGCATAGGATTCTGACTAGTTATTTGTATGCGATTTATTCCCACTTCAGTTGTGGACTGGCTCAAATTGTTCAGTTTTTTATGGAGTGCATCTCTGGCTCTCCCTAGTAGTTGTAAAGATTTGACTTTTGGATTTGAGTCGATTAACTTGCTGTTTCAACTATAGGATTATTGGATTGCTCAATTATATGTTTAATTACTTTCTGTATTTACAAAGATAGTTGTAAAATGAACAAAAAGCAATTTTAGTTGATGTTAACAATGTTGATTATTGCATATTCTTAGCTCCAATTTTTGTAGTATGCTCTCCAGATTAACTTTCTCCTCTCCCCTCCCTATCTCCTCTTCCATCCTGAAACCTAGCCAAACTCTAGGTTTTTCAATATTCCATTACCTTCTGAACATTAGGGTAATGGAAGAGTGGGAAATAACCACTCAAGACTGGAGGAGTGGAATAACCACTCAAGACTGGAGGAGTAGGAAATAACCACTCAAGATGTGTGCCTGGAAATATTCATCCACTAAAGCTCTTATTCCAGCTAATTCAGCATCCACTTCCCATATTTGCCTTTACGAGAATAAGTTTTTAGGGGACTAGGAATTCTATCATCGTATTTCAGTGGTAGATTCTGTGAGGCAATGATGATCTTCAGTGACGACTGAAGTGAAAGTGGAATATTGTTTGACCTTTTTCCCTTTTCGCTTTCAATCTAAATGCGGCTGAGGTATTTTCCTCATTTGCTGTAATTTGTGAAGCTGTGTATAATTGTCTTGTAGGTGATGAATCTAGTAACCTGTTTTGTTAGTATTTCGACATAGAAAGATAGCAGATCTGAGAAGAACCTCAATTGGTGTGGATTATTTTAATACTTGAATGTAACTTAAAAACCATGACTGTAACATATATTCCCAGTCATGATCACATGCATGGCTATCTTTGTGTGATCAACATATGAAGTTGCTCGATATGCCTTGACTACATCCCAACTTCCTTTTAGATTGTTGCTGGTGTTGTATCTAGATAATATTTGGTCTTCCACCATGAGAATCATGAAAAAGGGTTCCCTTTAAGTGGTTTTACTAGGACTGTAGTGACTTCAAGGAGGAAGCATTTAGTGAAAATGCACTAATTACTGTTCCAAAGTTATCCAGTATGAGGAAATTCTGTTGACTTTATAGGATGTACTTGCTGTCATCATTTGTATCTCCTTTAAACTTATATTAACTTGTATATATATGTGATTTTAAATGTCCTTTGTGTTTGTACTTCTCAACTCCCTGTGATATCAATTGGTGAACCTGAATTGCTATCTTCAATGCCATTGGTATATAACATTACAGGTCTTCCAAAGACTTCCCAAACATGCATGCTCTTATATTGCACACATACAACTCAGATAGTGCAGATTCCCGTGTGGATCATCTGGGTTTGCACAAAGCTCTCTGTGTTTTAATGGGATGGAACTATTCAAAGCCTCCTGATAATTCAAAAGCCTATCAGTTCTTACCTGCTGATGAAGCAGCAGCAAACCAGGATGATTTGATTATATGGCCTCCTATGGTGATAATTCATAATACAGTTACAGGAAAAGGTAAAGATGGGCGCATAGAAGGTTTGGGAAACAGAGCAATGGATAACAAACTGAGAGGTATAGTGTGTTGTGCCCCTTGTTCTCTTTTGTGATTGACACTGCCACAGCACACTTATCTAGTCTAGGAATCTTCCCCTTCTGTAACCATCTTGGTATTACATTCAGTGCCTGTTTGTTGTTATGTTTGAAGTTGCTTTTGGATGTTCAAATGCAAGTTTTGAGTCCAAAAGCAGTTTTCCTGGAACTGGTTACAGATTTTATAATTATGGTTTTGAAGAGCTCATATGTTCAAAACTATAGTTTTGTAGAAACACCTAGTAAGTTTTACCCAACTCAGATTGTGAGAAGTGGAAATGCAATTTTAAGACTTGAAAATTCCAAAACAGTTGTTAAACTTGATTGCCAGGATCATAAAAGGACATTTGCCAATGGCTGCATACTTTCTCTTGCATAGTGCTTTTGGTGCATGCTCTCTTGACGATTTTGTTTCAGGTGAAGAGGTAGATTGGAATTTATATACTCTAGTTATTGTTTTCATTTCCAATCTATTTGACATTGCGTTCCTATTGAGATCTGCTAGTGGAAAGAAGAAATGTTCAGGGTGAATCATAAGAACACATTCTTATGTGGGACCAGATTAGATAGATTTATCCCCTGTACTGCATTTGTAGTTGTACAGATTGTTAACCATGTTTAGGTATGATCTTGCACATTATTTCTCCAACATTAGGTGATCGTTGGCTTCTCCATTTTAACCTACTTGCATCATGTATTTGCTTGTCAAATTGTATAGGTCCCGCTCTGTTTAATGTTGAGCAGGCACAAAGATATCAAGAGTGGTTCTATTGTTTATGGCTTTTTACTGTCTTTGACAACTCTAAAAATCAGTGATCAATCATTTGTTTTCTCTAATTTTCTTTTCTTGTTCTGCTGATGAATGTAATAGTATATGGTTATGATATCATATTGTGACTCATCTATATGCTGGTAGGTGTTGAGAAAATTATAGATTTAGTTTTTGGATTCTAGATGAGTATCTGACTGAATTGAAACTACATCTCAAAGACACTGTGGTGATGGCAGGTTTGTAGAGACTTAAACTAATTTTTTGTGGGTTTTGTTATTTGATTTTTAGCTGGTTGCAGTGGAATAAACAGAAACATTTTGTGAGGGAGCAAAATGGTTTATTGTTATGTGATTTTTGGTACACGGTACAAAGCAGGCTTGACTCATCGAATAAATTGATCTACCATTCACTCTGATGTCTTTTGTTCATGTTGTTTTCTCTTATTTTCCTTTTTTTGTTGGCTCTTTCTTGAGAACTTTTGTAACTAGCTCTTTTTTGTCGAATAGATTTTAGGAGTAATTGTCTTGATTGTTATTAAAATATTTGTTTATGGTAAAATGTTTCAGTCTATAAATTAGGCAGCCTCAAGAAAAAACAAAATGAATTGAGTTGGTAAATAATAATGCTCTTAGCTCTGCTGTTCCAACAAAAGTTAAAAGAAATCATACGAGTGATTAATTGATGATACGATGATATTGGTGAAGTTATTGTTATGGTGTTCAATGAAGTACTTTAGAATTCCTTGCTGTAAAGATTGTAAGCGATTAGAACTACCATTGCTAGGTGAATTAGTGGACTGCTGCAACCACCCTGGCAGTGACCAAAAGCATATATCCCATGAAAATGCTGTTAGTGGAACTTAAGCTTTAGCCTCTCAAGATCAGAAATCCTCAACTTATCCACAGCTCACTAGGATTAGGAACAGATTGAGACGAGAGAGGGAAGCTATTATAAGAAGCATATTTCTTCACTTTCTTCGTTGTTCACTGTTCCCAAACCACAATACAAAAGCATATAAATGTGCTTTTTGAGCATCTTTTTGTCAAAGGGGAATGCTGAACTGAAAAATGTTTGACTCACAGCCTAGACTATTAGGGAGGCAGCGCAGAGGAATTTTTGGCAATTGGAAAAAACCTGAGGTGAAATAGTATTGTATGGACATTCCTCTGCAATATCATCATGGCTAATATGAATAAAACTTCTAAACCTAATAATTCTAAGTCTTATGTGTTTCCTCGCCCCTTTGAGACCTCACCTGGGATTTGGGTGTCCGATCTTCATGGACTTGCTAGATAAGTGCAAGGTGTACATCCTGTGTGGATTGAGGAAGGTGTAGTTAGCACATTTGTATGATCCCCCTTGTGCACCTGTGAGATGAGAAAACATGCTTCTTCTAATTTATGCAAGTTATTTATAGATTGTACATTCATGATGTTCAGTACTCCTTGTAGGCAATAATTAAACATTTATCAAGTTACATGCCATATTGGGCATCTGAATTGTAATCTACTCCCTTGCCATAATATATTTGTCTTCACCTCCCTCCAGCGTTAGTGTAATTTATCATCCCCATTATGCCCACAACGCCACTTCTGCCTTCCCCTTATGTGCGTGCATCTTTAGTTTTATATTAGTTACTTGTGGGCACCAAAACACAAGCATCTGCAGTTGCTGAAGATAGCCAAGTGCAAATTCTGAACAATGTCTCTAGCTTTAGGATTACCTCTACAACTTTTTCTTTTTCTGATGAATGTTGTTATTGATTGTCGAGAAGCTTTAAAGCTGAGGAACCTATAAAATGTAGACTAGGTAATTGACAAATTAAAAGGTACACTCTGTCTTGCCTCTTGCTTGGAGAAGTATGAATCCTTTTTTATTTCATGCATACTCGTGTGTTTTTACTAACAAAAGTATTAAGAATTGTGTAGTCATTCAATATGGTGTGCTCCTTGGTATGAAGCACTTGTGAACCCCAGGGCTTTTATGAACATGATTGCATCGTTGGAAGATATTACGGAAAACGGAAAATGGCAATCCTTAATAGGTTTCCGGATGAGTATATCAGGGTTGTTGAGCAGTGAATATGTTCCAAAAAGGAGCTAAATCATTCTGCTCACTAATTTCTGACATCTCACGGTTAGCAATTTCTAACAGTCATATCATATGCTTTTAACTGCTTCTCAGGTCAATCAAATGGTTGAGACTGACTATTTTTCACAGCTATCCATTTGGTTGCCAGCAATCTCACAAAAAGGTTATGAGATCTCACCCTTAGTTTGAGTATTACTTCAGCTCCAAGGGCAACCAGTTTTGATGTTAAGACTTCAGAAACCCTTTTGACCACAGCAACTGACATGAATCCTGACTTTATATAGTGTAGTCCTTAGACTTGGGAATACAGATTGGTGGTCTCCAATGTTCTCGACACCAATTCCTCCCTCCTGTTTAGAAATAGTTAGGAGCTTCTAAGAAAGCTTGATTCCTCTGGCTGAAGCTGACTTTTCACTTCATAAACACCATGCTATGTTTCTATTCAATCATCTTTGCAACTTTGTTTGGTAATCTGAAAATGTTTCTTGATAGTTTTGGATACTGAAAGAATAAATCTGAAAAGCTGACTACCTAGGCTCCCATAGAAGAGAGAACCATGAGGTTCAACTGTTTGCTCTTGTTAAACTCATGTATGTCTAAGCCTGATAATCTCTGCCGATCAGTTTCCCTGAGATTAGGGGAACTCTTGGGGTTGGAATACCTTCTTGAAGCCAAGGGTTCTAGTCCAATATTGGAACTGTCCATTTTACAACTTTAGCATTCCATTTGCATTTTGAGGATTGTTTATGTTTAGCTAACTTATTGTGACAATGTGAGGAAGGACAGTTTGGCTGTCATATTTACCTGGGGATCTAAAGTTTGACTTATTAAGTGTCCTGTATCTGTTGGTGCCATGGATTTAAATTTTTCATTGCAATCTTTTCATTTGAAACGAGCCTTGTTCTAATTTTGATTTTTCTATGTACCCAAAGCCTTAACCACCATGTTTTTTTCTTTATTCCTTAATATGTTATCAACAGATCTAGGATTTGCTGGCGGCAAGTCAAAGTCCTTGTATGGAAGAGATGGTCATCTGGGCACTACTCTTGTCAAGTATGGTGATGAGCAAGCAGGCCTGCAGGAGGCTGTGCGGTTGGCCGAATATTTTGAGAAGGAGAATCACGGTCGTAGGGCTTGGGATCGGATACAGACAGTGACACAAGGGAAAGATGATGATAGAAATCCAAGCCTTGTCAAGGTGGACAGGAATGGGGAGAAGGATAGGATTTTTTATGGATATCTTGGAACAGCAGCAGATCTCTGCAAGGTTGATTTTGAGACAAGGAAGAAGGTCAGGATAGAGAGCAAAAGGGATCATCCAGCATCGAAGTAGATTGTGGATAACATGTGAGGTAAAATTGCACACTGCAATTTATCGTCATATATTGTTATTTTGGTCTTTGACCTTTTGCCATCGTCTGCTTCAGAAGATGATAAAAGCTTCAGAGGTGAGGCAGCAGGTGCTGAAGGGATATTATACCGAAGAGGTAGGACGTCTGAGACGCTGGAGCTAATTCTGTATTCGCAGGTTATGAAATAAATAAATTATAAAAAAAAGAAAAAAAGTGCCCGGCCATTAAAGCAACTTGCATGTTCCTCTTTGGTCTTGTTCCGATTTTTATCATTAGATTATGTATCAGCGTGGTTGTTCAAACTACAGGCGAGCTACCATTGGATTCTACTGATTTGGTCACTTATGTCATTGTGTAAGCTGTTCTACAACCCACATGCTAACTTAGTATTCTGCTCTATAAAACTGACAAATTGGAATGTCTTATTGTCAATGGTCCAGCAAGTATGTTAATATTTTTTTGCTGTAGATACAACTAAAGCCACATGTCGATGTTGCTCATCTGGGGTAAAAAAAGTAGTGTTAGGCATCCTCCTGTATTTGAAAGGAAGAGACGGAGACATTCTTGGAAAGTAGCAGTAGCAGCAGTAGTGGTGTTAAGTGTTAGTGGCTTTTTGGCCATGCATTTGCAGTGGAGCAGGTGCGAGACTTTGTTGGTATGCGTTCAACTGTAGGAGCTGACCTTTCTACTTAAGAAACAGCCATCTGTTCTTTAGTGTACAGTCTCGTTGTCTTCGATATCGAACCCATTGCAGAGGAGCTTGGAAGTCTAGGATTTGTGTTCCTTATTGACTTATCAATAGTGTCCAAAGTTCGAACTAGTGTCCAACATTTTCAATTGGTATACATGTACTAATATGAATTTTAAAGTTCTTATTTTTTAAGTAAATTACTAAATGTATATAATAATTTATAAATTATGTTATTTGAATAAGTTGTCACATTAAATTTATATTTATATTTATAACTTTTTAATTAGATTTTGAGAAACAGTCCTTAAAAGTTAAAATTGATAAGCACGTAAAAAAAAGTAAATATTGACCTATCTACAGTGGATTTGGACTCGAGAACGTGATCTGCTACTTTATAATTTAGTGGGATTTTGAGTTTGATTCTATATGACTAATGACTAAAAAATAAAAATCGGAATTGGTCAATTTTTTAATTTAGTTTTTAATCGGTTTAATTTATTTTAATAATTTTGATTATTAAAAATTGATTAATTTAGTGATTAAATAATTGATTTTTGTAAATTAATTAAGTTGTATTTAATTAAATTTTAATTTATTTTATAGTAAAGACAATCTTTTTATTTAAGTTTATTTTTTATTGTTTTAATTTAACGTTAGCTATATATATATCATGTTTAAATATATTGTAGCCATGAATTTTTAAAATTTTCCTAATAATTTTTAAAAAAGAACTTCATGCTTATATCAGGGAAAGTCATCAAATTTAAAGATTTTTAGCAATTAAAAAATTCAACTAATTCGTCGATTAAACCATAAAAATTATGAACAGTTTGACTTTTAGGTTTAGTTTTTAACTTTTAGGTTTGATTTATTTTAATATTTTTTGTTGTTAGAAAGATCAATTTATTAATTAATTGGTTAATTTTTGTAAATTAATAAATTCTTATACTCTAAAATAAATTAATTAATATTTATTTAACAATCTCTTTTTTCAATTAAACTTCAAATTCTTCTATAGATTGAAATAATATCTTTTAATAATATTTTAAAATTTTATTTTATTTAATATTTGAATGATTTTATAACAATAATTAAATTTTTTAAACCTTAAGATTTGTATCTTATCTTATCAGCCTAACTTTTGCTTCATTTTTTAAAAACATTGATCTTTTGCAAATGTTGCACTGTTTATCTGGATAAAAATAGGAATAATTTAAACTTATTAAAGAGTAAGTTAAAATGCTATAAATCACAGCGGTTAGGCTGTATTTGAGGAAAAGGACACTTAAATTTAATGAGATGGTGATTGGTGACGTGTGGTTGGTGGCTAGCGATACCTTGGACGTGATTATGTCACTTTCTAACGCTTAGATATGTGTTCCCGCAATTCTGCTGATGCTGATGAGATGCAGTTGATGGACTGATGTCATGTATGCCGTAACTGCGATACATATGATAGAGGATTGTATTGTGTATGGTGTCCAGTCCACGAAAATGGTGGGGTCTAAACTGAAAGTGAGCCTAAATTATTGGACCTACTGAATCAATCCACGTTAATAGCTAAGGAATTATTTGGAAAGCTTAGTATATTTAATTTTGGTACTTGAGCATTCTATAAATAGTGACCCACCTTAGTCCTATTAGTCCCATTCGATGTCATCTAACCAATGTTTTTAAATCTGGATCAAAAAATAAACCCATAAGGTTACTAACTATTGATTATTTTGGCAGTAATTTTACACTAAAGTAAAACATATGGGGATCATGCATTGACTCCAATCTCCCTCCCTCTGCTTTTAAATTCTTTGCCAAAAGTTGAAAGTCCAAATTTTGTAACTAATTCATTTTAGGCTGCTGAAACTAAGAAATTTGTCAGCGGTTCAACCCTTTTTTTTGTATCTTTTTATCGAATCAAATATTCTTTTTCGATTAACCAGTTCCAACTTTATTTTATTAAATCTCATCTATATATTTATATGAGGTTTATATAAATATGTAAACTATATTAAGTGGCACAAGGTTGAAACATATAACTGAAATAGGGTGCTTCATCCCTCTTTTTATTATGACAAAATGTTACTATATGTGTTTTTTATTTTAATATTCAATATAATGCTACCATATTGTGTTAAATATATCAAAATATTTTTTTTGTCTATAATATTTTCAGTTAATAAATTTTATTTTGTTTTATAAATGATAATAAAAAATTATGATTAATAAGAAGATGATTAAATGCGAACGATTAAAAAATCGAATTGATTCGATCAATTTAGTTGTTAAGATCTTGAACCGATAAATTTTTTTACTTACTTTATCTTAATAACTCTTATTATTAAAAATTAATCAATTGATTAATTAATTAGTCAGTTTTGTAAATTAACTAAATTTTCGATTTTTTTATGTTATGAGTTTAATTTTTATTCAATTTTTAAAATGTTTCTAAATCTTAATAACCAATGTTTTAAAAGCCGAATAGGAAATTACACTCGTAAGACAAGAGTTTTAAGATCTGAAAGGTTCAACTGTCATAAAATCAGCTAATGTTTGAATTAAATTTTAAAAATATTAAAGAGATTGTTCTTATACGTCAAAGAATTTAAAGTTTAATTTAAAAATATATTTTAATTAATTTCTTTTAGTTTATAATAATATATTAATTTAGAGAAATAATCGATCAATTAATAAATTAATTAGTTTTTAACAATAAGAGTTATTAAAAAAAACCGAACAAAAAAGTTTAAAACTAAACTAAGAAATTAGATGGTTAAAAATTTATACGATTAAACGGGTCAAATATGATGAATTTTTTTAAGATCTAAAGGAAAGTAACATTATCTTTAAATGAATATGGTTGATTGAGACTTATTAATCGAATAATTATTGTAAGCTACTTATATATTTGAATTTAAAAGTTTTTCAGGCATTGGCTACGTGAATACTTTCAACTGTAGACCCAATTCATTTACCTCTAAAATAGTTAAATAGATCTAACGAATATTTCTTTTATATACAAATATAAAAAAATTTTAAATTCAACAATAACAATTGTTATAATTTTTAATTTTCTTTATTTGACTATAAAATTCTTTTGAACGAAAGAACCTTCTGTCGTTATTTTTTGGATACACATAAAATAAACTTTCAGATTGACATAATAACTTACAAATCATGTTAACCAGGTATTTTATAGTAGGCAAGTTCTATATAAATAAGTTCGACTAAGAGAATGTAGATGGGAGGATTTGAACAAAGAATCTTTTAATTTTATGCTCCTACTTTATCAACTCGAAAGCATTAAAAATATTAATTACTAGTTATACAATTAGCTTTTTAACTAAAACATGTCTTTTAAATTTATATTTAAATTTATACCAATTCATTTACGTGAATCACTTAAAAACAACATTTTTATTAGTTAAATTAATCACGTCATCGAAATTTCTATTGGGTGTTAGTATATTAAATTTTTCATCAAAATGTATTGACATTTGAGTCTTTGAAAAAGAGAAATTTCAAAGTTTTTGAACGTTTTTTAAATTTCAAACTAATTTGGTCGAGTTTGAATTTTGAACTTAAATTTAATTTTCTAATTAATTTTGTACGTGGTTGATTGAATTTGGGCCAAAGTATAAACTTTTTCCATATTACACTAATACCCTTGTTAAAATTTATATTTATCTTACAAGTAAAAGGTAGTGATGCGCATGCCTGAATCTCTGGTACAACCACTACACGCAATCAATGTCAAAAAAAAAAAAGAAAAATGGTCAATTTCTTGTACATGTGCTGGTATATATATATATATATATTAATATTTATTTATTTGAATTTAAAATAAAATAAATACATATAAAATAAATATATAAAATAAAATATATAAAATAATTATTAAATTACATATTTAATTGGACGATGCGTAGTGTAGACAAGTCAGAAGAGCATATGTGTCTTTTACTTTATCTGACTCCGCCACATGTGGTGGTCAGTTTGGTATGCCCCACCACCACAACCATCCATCTACTCTTGGTTTCCGAGAAAGCAATTCCACTCCTGTTCCCAAACACTCCCCTTATCCCTTCCTTTAGCCTACGCACCCCCGCGCATTCTAGTTTCCTTTTATTATAATCCGTCACTATTACACGTGTCTTATGATTGCGCCTTCAACGTGGCTCCTGTCTCTTGTCCTGTTCCCTTCCTCTCTAGTCTCCTTATCTAGGGCTTGTCCTTCTTGTCACCAATTTTCTTCTGATACTTCTTGGTTTTTGAAGTAGTACTACTACCGAGTCGGGTCGAGTTGAGCTGAGTTGTGTTTATCGTTGTTCAACTAGCGAGATGGGGTCCATCCCCGATCCAGGCGAGTTAACTGGGTTGACTCAGCCGAGTTTCGACGACTTCCAACGCCAGGCCTCTCTGATGACCAGCTGCACTCTCCTGTGGAAAGAGCTCTCTGATCACTTTACCTCTCTCGAGCAAAACCTATTGAAAAAGTCTGAAGCTATCAGGGCCAAACTCCAAACCCTAGATCACCAGACCAAGGCCTCTCTCGACTCCCTCAAGAAGCGCGAGGTCACTATCGACGGTAGCGTAGAGATCGCAATCGACCGCCTTGAGGACCGCAAGGAGGCAGCTCTCAAGTCTCTGGAGGATGCGCTGGACTCCGAAAGCCCCGATGGCGAGGTCGACGACGACGACGGCTTGTTGCTGATTCTCAAATCCTTGTGCTTGAAAATGGAGGCCTTGAAGTTCTGGAAGCTGGTGATCACTAAGAAGAAGGAACTTGACTCTTTGAGGAAACAGATTCCGTTGGCTTTGGTGGAGTGTGTGGATCCTGCGAAATTTGTCCTGGAATCCATCTCGGAGGTGTTTCCGGTGGCAAAGAGAGACGAGAAAGGGAAGGATTTCGGGTGGGCTTGTGTTGTGATGCTCGAGAGCTTGATTCCGGTTATGGTGGACCCTGTGATTGGGAAGGCGAGGCTGTTGGTGACGCCGAGCGTGAAGGAGAGAGCGAAGGAGATCGCAGAGACGTGGAAGAGGAGCTTGGAGGAGAGGGGCGGGATTGAAAATGTGAAGACTCCTGATGTGCATACTTTCCTGCAGCATTTGGTTACTTTTGGGATTGTAAAGGAGGAGGATGTTGATTTGTATAGGAAACTTGTTGTTGGGTCTGCTTGGCGTAAGCAGATGCCTAAACTTGCTGTCTCTCTGGGCCTTGGTGATCAAATGCCTGGTACTGTCACTCACTCAGTCAAATCTCTTTATGATTCTGAATTTATTCCCTGGAGTTTACTAGCTTGCATAATTGCTTTCTGTTGCAAAAAAGATTGAAGGTTTTGATTACATTTTAGTTTATCCCCTAACCTGGAGAGTAGAGGGAAATTGAAGTTAAAGTCTTTATACAAGTAGTATAAGGGATGCAGGAAAATGGATCCCAGCATGTTAGTTTGGATGCTTTTGGATATATACTTGGTGGCTTGTTTGATGACTGAAAAATGGTCACTTGTGAAAAGTTTTAGATCAAGTATTAATGAGTGTGTTTTGTGATCGACTCTCTTACATAAGGCGATTCCTAAAATAAAAAAAAAATATTAAAGGTTTGTTTCTTGCTTTGACCTGTTAAAACACGTCTGAAGAATTCACACGGATTTATCTAATAAAATTTCTTTCATGTTTAGTGCTGCTTTCCGGAAACTTGTTTATCTGCTTAAAAATTAGCATATAGCTATAGTTTGGGGCTTGGCAACAACCTCACTGATGTGCAGGATTTTTTGACCTCACACAGTGGCCTTTTCCTAATTTCTTTTTGTTAGTGAAACTGCGCAATATAGTACCAACAATTGCTGATCTATATTATAGCTTGTACGACTTTTTGCAAGAAAATGCCTATATTTTGTTTCATACTCACACTGGAGTTCCTTTTTCATATTGAGTTATTAAGACTATTCTATATGTATCTTAGTTATTTTATTAACATCTAAAAGTATTATTGCCATCTGGGTCAATTCCTCTAATGACAGCGCTGCTTTTATTACTATTTTGACGGGTTTAGGCTTTTCTTTGAGCAGATATGATTGAGGAATTAATTAGTAAGGGACAGCAGCTTGATGCAGTGCATTTTACATATGAGGTCGGCCTTGTGGACAAGTTTCCTCCTGTTCCATTACTGAAGTCTTTCTTGAAGAATGCAAAGAAGGCTGCGGCTTCTATAACAGAGGATCCTGATAATTCTTGTCGTGCCACGGTATTGATTAATTCTTCTGTCTTCTTAATGTTGAAGTTTTAAAACATAGTTGATATTTGGGTTACGAGCGGAGTCCTTATGTCTTGATGAGATGTTTGATGTTAGACTTTCCTCCAGGGTGAAGTCCATTTATATTTTGCAATACGAATAGTAATATACAAAATACTCCATTTTGCAGTCAGTATTTTATATATTGAAGTCGACCTTGTAAAATATTGAGTGCTATAATTTGGTTTTTTTAATCTGCCATCTTAGCACTCAGCAAAGATTTCTCAAATGACAGTACCTTAAGTTGCAGAAGAGTTAATTTCTAACATTTTAGCGAGACAGTTCAAGTATTTGTTTGGAAGTGCTTATTAATGGAAAATGCTTACCCTGTTATATTCGAAGCATGCTTTTAGAAAAAACCTATTTCCAATATTTGACATTAGCCATCTCAAAAGGACAATTGTATTTAGATTTGTCAGTGAACCTTGTGCTGACAAATCTATTGCCTTTTTGTTGCAGTATCAACGCTTTCATGACGCAAGATCTTTAGTGGTAGTTTAGTTCCATATGTATCATTAATTTGTCGGGGGATTAGTTCTGCTTCTCGACTAATTACACATTGTTTGTCATTCTTTATGTAGCATCTAGCTGTTCGGAAGGAGCAGTCTGCACTACGGGCTGTAATCAAATGCATTGAAGAGTATAAATTGGAGGCTGAGTTCCCTCCAGAAAACCTCAAGAAACGACTTGAACAGCTGGAGAAAGCCAAGATAGAGAAGAAAAAGCCAGCTGCGATCCCTGCAAACAAGAGAACACGTGCCAGCAATGGTGGTCCAATGCCTCCTGCTAAAGCTGGTCGCTTGACAAATGCATATGTATCATCTTTCCCTTCGCCTCCAGTGTTTGTCAGGTCCCCCTCACACACCAAATATCCCACCGGAGTACCAGCATATCCTTCCCCACCAGCAGTTTACGGAAGCAGGAGCCCAACATCTCCATATGCCTACTCACCAGAGGTTGCTCCCCCCGCCATTGCTGGAACATATCCTGCAGCACCTTTGAGTTATCCTGCATATGGCGCCTATGGCAATGGTTTTGCACCTGCTTATCAGCAGGCTTACTACCGATAGATGTTGACTACCTCTTGAAGATGGTTAACTACTGATGTGATATGATGACCCGAAACTCATTTCCCTTGCAACTGGTTTGTTTGTAATCACTAACTCTGTTAATTTTAGCAGTGTGTGTTAATTATAACTGTTCTTGCTTTGCCATGGTAAGAAGTTGTATTTCTAATGTTGATCAAACTCTAGCTCTAGGTGATTGTGAAAAGTAATTATGATGGAAGCATAACAATGTCAATGGACTAAAGCATCACTGTCTGTTTCTAGGATTACTTGTAGAAAAGTTTATTTATTGGTCTGCTTTGAATTATTACTTGTTCAGTGTGTGTGATGGCCGTCTGAATCAAACCACTGCTCTGTGTTTTATGAAATTGATACTGTAGACCATCAAGTCAAAACAGGAAGGTAGGTATTTGATTCCATTTGAGCACCACCCACCTTCTTGTTCCTAAGGTCTTTCGCTTTGATGATTGGTGTGTAGATGTGGACCTGTGTCCAGTAGTCACACATTTTGTTTCCATTTAAAATATAGACGTAACTGTGTTTGTTTCCATTTAGAACAGAGACGTAACTGTGGTCTAATTGGTTTGGTTCTAGGGTCCCCTGTGACCCATTTGCAAATGGAGGAGGAACTTTCGTCCTTTTTGTCCACAACTGGCTTGACTTTTTTGTACATTTGGTATAGGGTAGAAGATACTAGATTTGGCATGGATAAAGTAATTTTAAATTTTTTAATTTTTGTATGAAAATATGCGAGTGGCATATATGAATTAGTTAAATGTTGTTGATATGATGGATTAATTTAATTTTTCAATTTGATTTGAACTTAATTAAATATGATTTGAATTAATAATTTAAAATAATTATAATAAATTATTGTTTTAATTATAACTAAATTAATCAAAGTTGGACTTAATGGTACTATTATTGTCCGCAACCGAATTAAAAAAGAAACCAAATTTTGCCAATACAAATTAATATAATAGTAAAAAATGGGTTTCGTTTTCACGAAGAATTTTAACTGTAAAGAGTTTACGAATTCAAGACTAAAACAAAGTAAACTGAGCAATTTAGAAAAGAATGACAAGATCGAAAATCAACTAAAGTAATTGGATCTGAAATTTTAATAGACAAATTTTAATTTTAAGTCACCGATGTTATCACACTAATATGAATCTTCGATATAAAATTTATTTCATCAATAAACATTTATTGGGTGATGTTTTCTCTTAAGTGTAAATGAGTAGAAACATGTATTCTAAACATTCTTATTAATTACTAACTTAGATACGATCGTAAGTTCAATTGAGTACTAGTTTGAAGAACTAAGAAATCAATGAAGAAGATAACATATATACGACATGCATTTAATCAAGATGAGTTTCTTTGTAGAATTTCCTATTCTTACATAAAGAAGGTAATCCTAATTGTCACTTGTGATTGATAAAATTTCATATTTTATTAATTTGGCTATTAAACGAATCAATTCTTAATTGCGCAGCTAGAAATTAACCAATTCAATTATAAAGGTAACTCTGAAGACACTTAATGTTCATCAACAAAACTAACTTTATTGGAACATCTCACACATAATAGATGATAGAGATTTAGTTACTCAAATCGAAAGTGAAAATCAACAAAGAAATAGACACTTGAAAGGTCTCCATCTCTGGTCTTTTCTAGAAAATCTCAAAATCCCTAGAGAAATACTGCAGAAAATAAAAACCTAACTATGGCTGTCGAAAAACAAAAAGAAAATCTGCAAAAAAATGTAAACTATTCCTAACACTAAAAAATTGCGTGAACGGTAAAAATTCTCCTCTCTTCTTATTTTCGATCCCTGCTCTCTGTCCTTTTTCGTGATCTTCAACAGTTAATCTATCCCCCAGATTCAGCTGGTTAATCCCCATCAATAAGGATGCAATCTGATTCTCAAAATCATAAATATCTGAAGTGGATCGGATCTGCATTTAAAAGCAGATTCTACAGATCGTTTGTGTCCTTGCACGTGCCAACGCTTAGTCACTGAATTTCCTGCCAGTCTAGAATTTTTGAATTATCTTTGCTTCCTTTGCATCTTTTTTATTCAATTTCACCTCTTAAGTATTGAAAATCATTTGAGAACAATTAAGAAGTAAATTCATTAATTTTGAATAATAATTTCAACACATTAAAGAGATTTATATACAAAATGAACACAAAATGACAATTTAACAATTCCCCGACCCCAAACCTTTGCTCGCCTTCGAGCAAACATGCCAAACCATTACACTCTATCAATTCATTCTTCATAAGATTGAATGCACATAATCCATTAGCTTAGGCTAGCAAGACTTAGGTTGTAACATACACCATAATCACTTTCTAGCAATACAAATTAAGAAAGTTAAAATAAGACATATTTGTTCAAAGTTAAGTATGAAACTAAAGTGAATTCTTCTCACAGATTTCTCTTTTTACATTCTACGTGTTTAAGGTTAAAATGTTTCTCTCAATTCTCTCTCTAACAGATTGCATTACCATAAGATTGCAAATGTACCAGTTATCATTCATTCAAATTATATGAGTTCATAGGTCATAAGGACTTTATTATGGGTTGTACTAGCGCTAGGTTCAAAGGTAAGGTAAAAATGACAAAGGTTAATCACAAGCATTCACAAAGTACAAAGTAAAAGGGACATTCAAATTAAAATTATGAGATAAACATATGAATACAAAGGACTACAACTACTTATTACTAACTAATGCTACTATGCTTTATTCTTTTTCTTTTTCTTTTTTCTTTCTCTTTTTTTAACTTGAAAAACACTAAAAACAAGGGAAAACTATAAAAACAAGAGAAATTACTAGCAGCATAATTTAATAAACACATGAGTAGAAGTATCTATAAAAATATCTCAGAATACAATACAGAACAAAAGTGCCAAATTACTCAATGCTTCATTCAACTTATGATAGGGTAAGGCTAATGGGGTTTTTGGGTTTCAATGTATGGTAATTGATTGAAAAATAAGGTTAAAAGCTCAAAAGTGTTTGTAAAGGGAAAATAACTAGGTGAGTCATTTTTAAGCTAAAGGGTGTAAAAACAAAGAAGACCTTAATCATTTCTATAAATCATGTAATCAAACAATTTCAATCCGGTTCAGTGCAAGTTCTGAAGACAAACCTAATTAGAGGAGCATCACACAATACAAAGAAATGTAATGACATAAAGATGATGTTATTAAAGCTCAAATTTACTCACAGGTTTAATTCAAGAATTCATTTTAATTCCACAACTATCTCATCACTCAAATATCAAAATTTTGACTAAGTTTATAAGATCAGTTATTGAAATCAATCAACATGATTCACCTTAGAGTCACATAGCCCAATTTAATTTCATGCACACACTCAATCTTATCCAAACTAATATGATAAAGCTTGATGACTTAACATACATGACAAACATGCAAAAAACTGAAAATAATCACACACAAAAACTGAAAATAAGGTCACACACATATAATCCAATTCTTTCCCCTACTCCTAGACCAACATTGTCCTCAATGTTAGGACATAAAATTAAAGAAGCAAAAATAAAAAAAAAGAGAGAAAAGAAGGCTTCTCTATTTGGAAATGCTGAAATCATGGTGTTGGCAGATGTGTAGGTTGGAATCCTTCATATTCCCAATAAGCCATCAAGTTGTACTCCAAGCGGTGCATTCTGTGTTCGAGTCGACTGAGGCGGTCCTCCAAATTAGCTAGGGGATGTTGGTGACTACTGGTTTCAGCAGTGGAAACCCAACTTTGTGCTGCTGATCTTACAGTGGAAGTAGTAGTGGGGCTAGGATTTGTGAAAGTTATATAGCCACGGCTAAGATCCACAATTCTCATCTTGTTCAAACAATCTAAATCCAAAGTTTCTATACCACAAGCCACATTCATGTCAGTATTATCAAGATCTAATAATTTCAAATTAATGGCCAATTGTGTAATATAGGAACCGAGAATCAAAGGTTTAGATTTCTTATGTAACACCGATTGAAATTGTGTTAAAAACCAAAAATCTAAATTAACAGGAATATGCCTATCCATCACTTCATGTGCTCCATTGGTTGCAATTTTCGACTTCTTTTCCTCTCCCTGTTTTATTGTGGGCAAACGGCCCTGGGGTTGCAGCTGGGTTCGGTGGTGCTGTCTACGTGTGTACCGCCGTGGTTAAGGTTATTCATGGTGGAGATGAAAGGTCAAGGGTGGCCAAACTTTGGGATTCACTTTTTCTCCTTGGCATGGTTTCAATCTCCGTGAAAACGCAGACCTGCAATTACAAAAGTGAGACATGACACCAACAAAATTGCAAGTTAGGGCAGGGTGGATTTCGGTGAATAATAGGGTAGAATGTGGGGTAGTGTATGGAGAGTGTAATTTAGTGTCCATTAGATGAGTATTGGTATGTGAAATCTGCAGTGAAAAACGATAGTGAGAAAAGGTAAGTGAAGGAAGAAGAGGGAAAAGATAGGTGGGAACATTGGGGGGTCGACGGGAAAGAAAGAAGATTTCGTTTCTCTCTCTTTTTTTAAAAAAGATAAAATAAAAATTACATAATTGAAAATGCTAAATTACTTAAAATTAAATTCCTAACTAAAATGAAATAAACCTAATAAAAATAAAAACTGTTGAAAAATAAAAAGCATAAACAAACCTGAAAATTTTACGGATTTCCCCGAATGTGCTTCTTTAAAGTCTTTAGCTGGACATGTTTCATTACTTACCTGATTAGAAAAAGGTTGGGGATACCAGCTCTATTTCTTCCACTCGCTCAACTGAAAAGCTCTCATAATATGACTTCAGGCGGTGTCCATTAACTTTAAATACCTTAGAGGTATCTAAACTTTGAATTTCTACCGCACCATGAGAAAAAACGTTAGTAACAATAAATGGTCCAAGCTAACGAGATCGTAATTTCCCAGGAAATAACTTAAGCTTCAAGTGATAAAGAATTTTGTCTGATTGAAAATTGTTTCCTAGAAATCATTTTATCATAAAAAGCTTTAGTTTTTTTCTTACATATTTTAGCATTTTCATACGCTTCATTACGAATCTCTTCTAACTCTTGCAATTGCAATTTCCTATTGTTACTAAGTTCTACCTGATCCATGTTCAACTGCTTCACAGTCTAATAAGCTCTATGTTCTATTTCCATAGGTAAATGACAAGGCCTACTGAAAACAAACCTTTATGGAGACATGCCTATCAGAGTTTTGTAAGCAATTCGGTACGCCCACAAAGCATCATCCAATCGTAAGCTCAAATCTTTTCTGTTTGGATTCACCACTTTTTCTAGTATGGATTTGATCTCGTTGTTGGACACTTCTGCTTATCCACTTGTTTGCGGATGATAGGCCGTAGAGACTCGGTATGTGATATCACATCTCTTCATCAAAGCTTCAAAATTCCTATTGCAAAAATGAGTTCCTCGATCGCTAATAATAGCTCGAGGCATTCCGAATCGGACAAAAATGTTAGATTTAACAAATTTTATAACAATTTTAGCATCGTTAGATAAAGTAGCCTTAGCTTCAACCCATTTCGAAACATAATCCACAGCTAGTAAAATGTAATTCTTACTAAAGGAAAAAGGAAAAGGACCCATAAAGTCTATTCTCCATACATCAAAAATCTCACATATTAGGATGTTTGTGAGTGGCATTTGATTCCTCGATCCCAAATTACCTACTCTTTGACAACGATCGCAAGACTTGCAAAATATGTAACAGTCATAAAACAACTTAGGCCAAAACAGTCCACATTTCAGAATTTTCGAGCAGTTCTTTTGGGACCAAAGTGTCCCCCACACACAAATAAATGACAAAAATGTAAAATAGAAGGAATTTCATCATCTGTGACACATCTCCTAATAATTTGATGAGAACAAAATTTCCAAATATGAGGTTCATACCAAACGTAATATTTAGCTTCTCGCTTAATTTTATCTCTTTCAGCTCTAGATAAGTCACTAGGTAAAGACTTAGTCACCAAAAAGTTTACTATGTCCACATACTATGGAATTACCTGTTGAATTGCGAAGAGACTTTCATCCAAAAATTTGTCGTGAAGAACATCAGATGCGGTACTCGGAGTGATCCTGCTTAGATGTTTGGCCACCAAGTTTTCAGCTCATTTCTTGTCGCGGATTTCCAAATCGAATTCTTGAAGAAGTAAAATCCATTGAATCAATCTTGGCATGGCTTCTTTTTTATTCACAAAATATTTCAGAGCTGCATGGTTTGAATAGATGATCACCTTCGTCCCCAACAGGTATGACCGAAACTTCTCCAATCCAAAAACTACTGCCAAAAGCTCCTTCTCCGTCGTAGAATAATTCTTCTGGAAATCATTAAGTGTCATGGATGCATAATAAATAACATGAGATATCTTGTCCACTTTTTGGCCTAGCATGATGCCAACTACATAATTTGAAGCATCAGACATTAGCTCGAAAGGCATATCCCATTTTGGTGGTTGAACAATAGGAGCTGTAGTGAGTCGTTCCTTGAGTTCATCAAACACACTTTTGCATGGCTCGTCAAAATCAAACTTCACGTCTTTTTGGAATAGTCTATACATAGATTGTGCAATTTTGGAGAAGTCTTTAATAAATCGCCGATAAAATCCTGCTTGACCAAGAAAAAAATGAACTTCCCGCACAGTCATGGGATAAGATAAAGATCGAACAATATCTATCTTAGCCCTATCGACTTCAATTCCCTTAGACGAGACAGTATGACCCAAAATTATGCCTTGATCAACCATGAAATGACATTTTTCATATTTTAAAACCAAATTAGTTTTAATGCAACGTTTAAGCACTTTTTCAAGGTTGACAATGCATGTTTCAAAAGACTCTCCATCGACCGTGAAATCATCCACATAAATTTCCATGTAATTTTCCAAAAGATTAGAGAAAAGACTTACCATATACTTTTAAAATGTCGCAGGTGCATTACACATTCCAAATGACATTCTTTGGTAAGCAAAGTTGTCGAATGGACATATGAAGGTTGTTTTCTCTTGATCCTTGGGTGTTACCAAAATCTAATGGTATCCTGAATAGTCATCTAAACAACAATAGTGAGATTTACCTGCAAGTCTTTAAAGCATTTGATCAATAAATGAAAGCAAAAAATGATCTTTTCTAGTAATCGAATTAAGCTTCCTATAATCTATACAGACTCTCCAACCTTTTTGAACAAGAGTTGGTATTAACTCACTATCGCTATTTTTAATCACGGTTACCCCAGTTTTCTTCAGAACTACCTGGACCAGACTTACCCAATTGCTATCCGAAATTGGATAAATAATGCCAACGTGAAGAAGCTTCAAAATTTCTTTCTTCATCACTTCCATCATAGGTAGATTTAGACGACATTGGGGTTGCCTCACCTCCTTTGCTTCATCCTCCATCAAAATTCGATGTATGCAAATAGTGGGACTAATACCCTTTAAATTAGCCACTGTCCAACCAAAAGCTTCCTTGTTTTCCCTTAACACAAGAGTTAGCTGAGTTTCCTGCAAAATCGTGAGTTGATTAGAAATAATAAGAGGTAATGTGTCTTTCTCACCTAAAAAGATGTATTTCAAATGGCTAGGCAAGCTCTTCAATTCCAACTTTGGTGGCTGGACCAACGACGACAGCAACTTGGCATTACTTCTGGACATCTCCACGTATGGCAGTTGTTTGAGCAATGGTTCGATGTCCTCCATTTTTCACAATAACGTCTCCATTTGATCACTGGTCAATACCGATTCCTTGCTTCCTTCCATCATGATGTATTTTCCACTTCCATGATTATTTCAAGCTCATCTTTGTCCTTCAAAATCAAATTTTTT
>JANZXR010000102.1:116680-133651 GCA_027575705.1 Erythroxylum echinodendron | reverse complement strand
TTTGGAGAAGTATCATGCGAAGTTGGATTGTAGCCTTAAAGAAGTAGAGTTTGATTTGGGTAACAGTGAGAGAGTAATTTTCAGAGGAGACAGGAGGACATCAGCACCAAGAATTATCTCAGCTCTACTAGCTGACAGACTGATAGGAAAGGGGTGTGAAGCCTTTTTGGTGCATGTTGTGGACACTAATGTGAATGGAGGGAAGTTAGGGGATTTTCCCATTATGAGGCAATTTCCAGATGTGCAAAATTTTAGATTTCCCGTAAGGGTGCCCTGGGCTGCTTTGGGCTAGTTTTTAGGTCCGGAAAATTTATAAAGCAAATTTTCCATTTTTCTGGATTTATTGCATTAGTAATAAATTAAATTTTAAATCCAAAAAAAGGAATTAAGGTGTTCTGAATCTGATTTCGAGTGAATTTTCATATTTCGGACATCATATGAGTGAGATACTTCAAGTTTTCGTGTCTCGAGTCTCATATTTAGTGTTCAAGATTGTATGATAGTTAATCGAAAAAAGGAATTAAAACATTCTAAAGCCATTTTTGAGTGAATTTTCGTGCAATGAACTTGTCATAAGGGAGATACATGAGATTCTTGTGTCTTGGGCGGTCGTTTCGTTATCAAGTAATGCACGATAGTCACTTTACTAAGATTTTTCTTTTACAAAAGTCTCAAATGAAGTTTTCAGAGAATGTCTTCAACATGGGTGTGTGACAACGGGACTGTGCATTTAGGTTTTGCATTTATTGAAGGTTCATTGTCACATACCATATGCGCATAAAGAATGTGAGAATAACATAAAGTTGTATCCCTTGTGTTAGTGAACTTTTTGGGATACTGATGAGAATGTAGTCATCAAAATGGCCTTTCAAGTCAGTATTTTGGATTGTTCTATTTACATGTTGGGGGATATCTCTGGCTTTATGTTTGATTATTCTGCCCAAAGGTGTTGGCCTTACATAACATTTTGAGATGATCATAAAGGCATTAGATGGAGGAAAGTTGTTGCTTAAACAATTTATTCACCCAAAGGTGGTAGTGTCGTGAGAGTTGATGGTTTGTACTCTGATCGCTTTTTATGTGGAAGTCTAATTGCATATATTATATATTCAGCCTAAAGGTGTTTCATAATATGTGTGATCATATTTTCAAGAAAGATATTGTTTAATGGCTTTCAGTATAGTTGTTTTCCTACATTTGTGCTGATCTAATTAAAGTTACTATAGAGTCACATTATCGGTCAATAATCAATACAAAGAAGTGGACAGAGGATGTATTCAATGCTATGGAAATAGCTAAGGTTAATATGGTCATACAGATACATAGGCCATCTCTACCTACATCCATGAGCTCAAAAGCTCATAAAGCATCCCATGAAGGCCAAGATCGGTCTGATAGATTATGTCTGATGACCATTAAGAGATTCATACCTAACCATTTGCTTAGTGAACTTTCGGACACAGATATAACATAGTAATTTCTTGGAAATGTCTCCTAGAGGTAGTTGAGATAAGTGCCTTGAATAAAGAATTATTCTCCATAAGGGATACAGGAGAAGGGGGAGTAAAGGAGTACATTCTTCTTCCTAATGTCTTCATAATTCACTAGACTCTAAATACACTCCCTTTAGAGTTAAGTAATCTAGTGATGACATATTATTCATAGGATAAGGAATGGGACTTCAATGCCTTGATTGCCCATTGTGTTGCTGAGGAGGAAAAACTCAAGCTCGTTACTCGTACAGCCCTTGAAGCAACTAAATGAAAGGCAAAGATGAAGCACACTAAATCAAAGTTAGAAAGACTTAATCTTCTCCACATGCTAATGCTGGTCAATTCAGTGCTAGTAAAGGTCTTGAGGACATAAAGAAGCCAGCAGTATAAGGCATAGAAGGAAAGAATGTGACCATCAAATAACTTATTGTCTTGTCAATTTATGAATCTGATTTGTGATAGTAGCATTAAGTACTTGGTGACTATATAGTGGAGTATCTGATCAAGGTGCTTCCACATTGCAAGGGTTTATATCCAAGTTAAAACTAAATAAATGGAAGGAGTAACTGATGGTTGATAACAATGAAGAAGTGGAAATAATATCTATAGGGGATGTATGTATTTAATCATGTAGCAAGGTTCATTTAGGTTTTTACACGACACATTTTATATATGATCTTTGAATCAATTTTGGACAAAGAAGGTTGACGTTTTATATTTAATGCTTTTGTTGTACAATTGTGTTTAATGCAAAACATAATGATACAACTTTCTTTTCATATGGCTTGCATAAAATGTGTCTTACTTCGAATTAGATATATGCTTCTTCGTATCTTGCTAAACAAGTCATCAAATAAAGGACCCTGATGAATGAAAATTCATACATGGTGTGGCATAAAAGTTTAAGCCATATTTCCAGAGCTAGGGTTGAGAGATTGATAAAGGAAAGCATTCTCACAATTCTAAATTATGATGATCAGGAAACATGTGTTGACTATTACAGAGGTAAGTTGACTAATAAGGATATTAAAGTCAACTCATGCTTCTAACTTGTTGAGTCTGATACATAACGATATCAGAAGACCTTATACAGTTGCATTGTGCAATTCCAAAAGTATTCTGACACTTGTTGATGATTATTCCCATTACAGTTATGTGTTCTTACTTAAAGACTGAAGGTTGAGAACCAATTGGGAAAATCCATTCAGAATGTCAGATCTGACCATGGAGGAGAATATCATGGCAAACATGGTGTTTCAGGACTTGAAAAATTTTGTTTGCCAGATATATGGAATCAGTTAGGATAGTTATTTGATTCACTATACCGAGTAGTCTTGAGCAAAATGGTGTATTGTCGAAAGGAATAAAAGCACCCTAAAGGACTTAAAAAAGTCAATCCAGAACAAGACTAATCTACCTGATTATCTAGAAGTGTGAAAATTCAGTCTTACACACATTTGTGTATAGGGTTTCCCTACAGAGGTAGTATAATCCTTATAAAGAAAAACTGCATACTCATTCCATTTATTGCTATTTAGTAAGATATCCTAACCACTGTAGAGGTTACAGATTTTACTGTTGAGGAGGAGGGAACAGAATAATGGAATCACTAACAGCTAAGTTTCTGGAATACGATATCTGAAATGATGGTGGGCCCTTTGACCCTTATGTTGATAACAGGATGGATACTACAGTTATTATGTATCCACTACTCATACAGTTAGATCTGGTGGATCTAATTCTTTATATCGTGCCTATACAGGAATAGGAACCTATACCTGTACACACAGAGGTTCCTAGGAATACAAGATCTAATGCAGTTATGAAAATCCACTAGAGTGAGATAACCTGTTATCCTATCTAACTACATAGTCTATTAGGTAAATAGGACTATGATATTAGATACGTTACAAATGCAGTTACTTTTATAGAAGTTGTTTCTGTACTTGCAGTGGAATTGTGGTGGGTTTGCAATAACTGATGAGATGCAAGCCATGAAATATAGTAAGGTCTGGGAGCTAGTTGATTTTGTTGCAGAACTGCAAAACCATCAGTTCTAAATGAAGTTTAAGACCTAGAGGACTTCAGGATAAAGTTCATCAATTTATGGACTAGCTCAACTACCTAATGGTTCACTCACGAAGAAATATTGATTTTATCTCGTATCCTCGTAAGATACATTTTGAGTGATTATAGCAATTGTAGCTCGTGATGATGAAGAGTTACATCATATGGTTGTCAAAACCGCTTTCCTGAATAAAGACCTTTATAAAGTGGTTTATATGGTACAACCTGAAGGATTTTAGGATCCAGATGGAACTGACATGGTTTGCATGTTATGCAAATCAATATGTGCTTTACATCAAACCTTCCGAAAGTGATATCTTATAGTTGATGAGGTTATTACCTCTTTCAGCTTCATAGAAAATAAAGTTAAAAGGTGCTTGTACTATGAGGTCAAGGGGAGCAAACTTATCTTCCTATTATTGCATGTGGATGATATATTACTCACGTCAAATTACTTGACCATGTTGTATAAGGTTAAGCAACTTTTGGTCAAGAACTTTGACATAAAGGACCTTAGTGTAGCTTTGTCCTAGGTATTCAGATTTACCGGGACATATCTTAACACTCATCATACCTTTTATAGAGTGCATACATTGAGTATATGTTACAAAGGTTTAATACAATTAACTGTAAACTTGTTGTAACTCCTATCTCTTATAGTGAGAGATAATCTTTGGCACAGTATCCAAAGAATAAAGTAAAGAGAGAGGTTATGAGGAATGTTTTGTATTCTAATACGATTGATGGCTTGATGTATGCTTGGCTATGTACTAGGCAGGACATTGCATTTACTATTTCACTATTTGGTCAGTATCTAATTAACACAGATGTAGACTATTGAAATACAATCAAGCGAGTGTTAAGATAATTAAAGAGACCAAAGATTATATGTTGACATATAGAAAATTCAATAGAATAAACCTCGTAGGGAATTCAAATTCAAATTTAGCTTTGTGTCTAGATGATCGAAAGTTCACTTAAGGTTACAGTTTTAAGGTTACAGATGGCACAATGTCGTGGAAATGTGTCAAATATACACGGGTGACTTCCTCAACTATGTATGCATAATGCATGCTATAGGGTTGCTTCACAGACGGTTTAGCTCAGAAATTTGATTTTTGAGTTGTCTGTAGTTAATTCAATGGATAAACTCATTCAATTGTGATGTGATAATCAAGCTTCTGTGTTGTTTAATAACAACATTGAATATCATAGGGTCTTAGCATTTTGAGGTCAAAATTTTGACAATGAAGTAGTTGATACGAAAAGGTGACATTAAAGTTTGGAGCACTTAAAGACTGAGGAACTAAAAAAATGATTCTTTATCTAAAGGACTTTGCTAACTTGTGTTTGGAATACAAGTATACAGTATGGGTGTTTTGTAGTCCTTAGACACTGTTAGTTAGAAGATCGTTGTGTTTTCTCTATATACATTTGTATGTTTTGATGTATTATGATGGTATGATGGTTCATCAATTAAAGATTATCATAGTTTATCCTCAGTAATACAGGTTATCATACATTGACATAATAAGTATAGAAGCCATAAGATTTGTGTCAATCTTAGGCATTTGAAGGTCGTTAGGCATTTATAAAGATTGAACTTGAGCCTATGTCATTAGACATATACAGTTTTATATAGATATATCTTTAAAGTTTGACATGACATAGGGGAATATAAGTTTTTAATCTCATAAAGGTTCTCTAATGTAGTTTAGCATTCATTTGGAGAACATAAAGGTTTTCTCTAATGCTGTTTAGTATTTGGTGAGAGGAAACAAGTTTTCTCTAGTGCTGTTTAGCATTCGGTGAGAGAAAACAAGATTTATCTGATGCAGTTTGGCATAAAGTTGGAGAAATCAAGACCTACAGATAAAGATGATACATATTAGATCATAAAGGTATCATTGTAGTTTTCCAAACTCCATTTTCCCATTCATGTTAGTGAGGTATTAGATATTCGTGATTGTATTGGATATATGTCACACATGACACATATATTTGATACTTTTTGGTATCGAAAGTCTTACAGGACAGAATGTTGGACTTTCATTATCTTTGGATCAAATGTTTTATTTTTAAACTTAGTTGACTAATACAGCAACGTAGCTTAACCGAGTTTTTAAACTATTTTTTAAAGTTGAAATAATATTATAAGGGGGAGATTGCAAGACATTTTTGCCCCTAAGGGCAATTTTGTCAATTTCCCATACAGTCGACAGTTATTAATTGTAATTTGGTTTTTAAATAAATTATCGATTAAGTTACATATTTTGATCCAAATAAAGATAATAAAGTGGCCCAATAAATGATCTAAATCAATGACTCGAAGTCCCGGTAGAAAATGGATCCAGATTAGTGTAGACCTAGTCCATATCAGCCTTGTGATGGAGAAGTCCAATATGGAAGCTATATATATAGATTAAGGTCTCCTGTAATTACTCATGTCAATCGTAAGCATAAGGAATCTCTGACCCGTTAAGAGAGCTTACGTATTGAGAAAATTGTAGAAAGACTTAGTTCGCATCTCGGTGATGGATTCCCGTAAAGGTGGCGGTGGATTTGGGATCGTTTCAGCTTCGAAAAGCTTGTTTGAAGTTTCAGGGCTGGAAAATCAGGTATTTCCGCATTTCTCCATTTTTTGCCCTTTCACTTTCAATCTAGGGTACGTAACTAAGGTACTGTTACGTATTACAATAAAAAGTGTCAACTTTGACAATTTCAAAACACACCTAACATATATTGTTCGAAGCAGTGAATATGAGGAAAAGATCGGGACCACCATTAACTGTAAACACCATCGGGAACATATTTTGGTGTAACACAGTAGAAATCGAGGAAGATTAAGTGGAGTTAAAGGAACTGGCAGCTAAAATAAGATAAGGCAAATTGTACAGTGCTGGAAGCGACAATAACCTCAAAAAGAATAATAAAAAATCACCAGTGATGAATATCAAAGGTCATCCTTATCTTTGCATAAGCATTTGCAGGTTCCTTATTGGGTTTTGGCTCCTTTGTTTGTTCCATATTGGTTAGGAAAAACAATTGGGGCAAGGCTCTTGCCTATATAAGGAGGATGCTACCTCTTTGGTTGGTGCACCAATCTAAAGTCAAAGATTTGTATAACAAATTTGATTCTAGTTAAATTCCTCTTTTGATATGAGAGTTGGAGGATTTGTTTTGGGTATTTCTTTGTGGGTGTATTGGTGTATTGGGATATTGGGTGAGAAGAAAAATTGTGTGATTGTAAGAATTTTCACATAGTAGATTTTCCTCTAGGTGCCCGTGATTTTTCTCCAGTTTGGGAGTTTCCACGTAAATTCTCTTATATTTTTATTATTTACCTATTTTTTGATATTTTTGTCTATGAAATATCCTTGTTATGGGTTTGGGAGGTCTAAATTCCCAACAATTGGTATAAGAACCAAGGTGTAATTTTTCTTAAAAATTCTGAGTATGCTCTGTGGTTGTAGTTTTGACTGATCATCCACATCAGAAAAGATTTTCTTGAGAAAGGTTCATTTGATGTGATGGAGCTTTGGTATGGTAGTATGGAAGTGCACGTCTAGGAAAGACTTCGTACTTAAGTGTGTCCTTTGTGACCCACTTCTCTTTCTTGGGAACTTACTTAATGTACTGTTCATTTCTACGATAAAATTCATAAAGGCAGAAGAGCACAGAAAAAGTCAAGAAATAAGGCTTCTAATCCTATCAGATTTGAGGAGGAGAAATTTGACTGAAGAATCAATTTTGGCTTGTGGCAAGTGCAAGTCAGGGATATTTTGATTTAGTCAGGGTTACACAAGGCATTGAAAGGTAGAAAAATCCCTGATATCAGCACTACTATTAGTGATACTGGCAAAACGGCTAGTACAGACAGATCTAGTATGAGCGATGAAGATTGGGAGGATCTGGATTTGAGAGCGGCAAGTGGGATATGACTGTGTTTGGCCAAGAATGTCCTTGCGAATGTGCATGGAATATCTACGGCAAAGGAGCTCTGGGTAAAGCTCGAGGAGTTGTATCAAACAAAGGGTGTCTCAAATCGAGTGTACCTGAAGGAGCAGTTTCATACACTGCGGATGAGGGAAGGTACTACAATTTCAGATCATTTAAGTGTTCTCAATGGGATCGTCTCTGAACTGGAGGCAATTGGAGTTCATATAGATGATGAGGATCAAGCTTTGAGACTCATCTGATCTCTTCCACCTTCCTATGAACACATGAAACCTATTTTAATTCATAAGAAGGAGAAGATAGTTTTTCTAAAGTTACCGGAAACTTTTCCAAAAGAGAGAAGACTGGGTGGTGGAAGAAATGTTCCTCCTAAAGACTCAGCTTTGGTGGTAGCTGGATATAGGAAGAAGAACTCCATGAAGAAAAATGTAGTATGCTGGACGTGTGGACAATCTGGGTACATGAAGAAAAATTGTCCGAAAGGTGGAGCGATTTTGACAAGAGGCTCTGGGTCAGTTAATGGAAAGACTGACAACGTCGCTAACATTATCTCCATGGATGATGATTTTGCTCTCTAAAAGGGGGGCATGTACATCCTCATAACATGTCGCTAATCCCAAAGTTGCCATGATAGAGAATGTGTTACTGTTAGCGGGTCCATAAGTTTGCACACAGGCATTGGTTTGGTATTGATGCAAGATGTGTCGTGAAATTTATGTCGATGACTGATGAACTTCCAGGAAAGCCAAATATCGACGAACTTCCAAGAAAACCAAACATGGGAGTTGCATCATAATTTTTCATCAAGGCTATTTTCGTCATGTGCCAGAATGAAAAGCTTGGAATTGGTTTATTTTGAGTGGGTATGCTTTTATAGTGGAGCATGATGCTGTGAATCATGATAATTTTCTACATTGAGAGTTATGTTATTTTTAGGAGATCTTCATTGAGGTGAAGTGTGGTTGTGGGATCAATTAAAGTCGCCAATGTGGAGATTGTTAAGTTTTGGCTCCTTTGTTTATCCCATGTTGGTTGGGAAAAATAATTGGGGTAAGACTCTTGCTTATATAAGGAGGGTGCTACCTCCTTGGTTAGTGTACCAATTCAAAGTCAAACATTTGTATAACAAATTTGACTCAAGTTAAATTCCTCTTTTGAGGTGAGAGTTGGAGGATTTGTTTTGGATATTTCTTTATGGGTTTATTGGTGTATTGGGATATTGAGTGAGAAGAAAAATTGTGTGATTAATTGTAAGAATTTTTCACATAGTTGATTTTCTTTTCGGTGCTCGTGATTTTTCTCCAATTTGGGAGTTTCCACGTAAATTCTCTTGTATTGTTATTATTTCTCTATTTTCTGATATTTTTGTCTATGAAATATCTTTAGGTATGTATTTGAGAGGTCGGAATTCCCGACATTCCCAATATATGAGGTGGATTTTGGTTGGGGTAAACCTTCATGGGTCACCGTTATTCCATTTTTTCCAGAACGCAGGAACTTTATTGTGCTGGAAAAAACAAAAGATGGTAATTATATTGAAGCTTGGATGTGCCTTGATGAAAAGGAGATGACCCTGTTCGAGAATGACTACGAGCTTATTACATTTGCATGCACCGATCTTGGGGTTCTTGCTAAGCGTTCTCCTTTGTGATTGATTGTATAACCTTTAAAGATCGATGTCTTCACTGCTGATTCCTTTTAAGTATCTACCAGAGTAACACGTCAAAAAATAAGATCTTTCTGCATTTGTTCAATCATTTTTTATTAAAAAAACTACTAAATCTGTTGTTTGGATATTTCGAATCTGGAATACCAATTTTTATTTTGAATTACTTGATATCTCATAAATGATATTAGTCAACACTAAAATGGAGATGGTATCATTATAGCACCTGATTAAGTGCCTGTTATTTTGTTTAAAAATAACAAAATTTTAATAACTTATGTAATATTTGATTCATCACAATAAAAATTAAAAATTTTATTTTATTGCATAAGATAAATGATTGTCTTTTAATTTATTTTAAATAAATATATGTATACATTTTAATGCGTTATCTTTTAATACAAAAGATCAATTTCTTTGTATCTTTTTTAAAATATACCAACATCCATAAATCGTGGGGTTTTAGAATTTAGTTCGAATGAAGTTATTTTGCACCAAGTGGTGTGGTCGAGTGGCTTGAGGTGAGAATCTTAACCTTAGCTAATACAAGTAATTCGTGATGAAGTATGGGCCATTATATTCTTCTAAATTTTATTTAATACATATTTAAAATTAGATTCAGATTTCTTCTATTAAAATTTTTAAATTGTTTGGATTATTTGAAAGCATTCATCAATCTTTTAAAATTAAATAATTCAATTTAAAATTTATTTTCATGTTGATATGACTAGCAAAATACGTGAACTCTTGGTAACTGCCGAATTCTGAAGAATAATGGTCTGAAGAGAAGGCATGAATTGATTGATGTACACTCTAAATTTGTCAACATAGAGATGAGTTGTAAAATCCATTTTTTCAATTATTGCCGTACTTCATGAATTGATTGATGTACATTTTAAATTTGTCAACATAGAGATGAGTTGTAAAATCCATTTTTTCAATTGTTGCCGTACTTCATGAATTGATTGATGTACACTCTAAATTTGTCAACATAGAGATGAGTTGTAAAATCCATTTTTTCAATTGTTACCATACTTCTATCGCTTAAGAAGCATACATATATCCATATTGTGCTTCGTATAAAAGAAGAATTAAAAATTGTACCTTGTTAGAAACTATACTTACGATGGAGTTTTTTCTTTACCGTGATAAAAGATATTGAAACAAGTCAAATAATCTTGATCATTGAGGTAGAGGGAACGTAAGGATTTCAGTGCAATATAATAGCAATCATCATAATAAGAATAACACAATTTGTGGTGCTGATTTTCTGGACCTGTTGATGTAAATGATTGTTAGGTATACGTCACAACTTCGATTAGGCATACATGCCTCAATTGTGGACTAAGATTAACAATCTATAAAATTTTAAAAGTCCAAAGGATATAAGTCAATCAAACGGACCACACCAATGAAGTCAAATCTAACATTTGCAAAACATCTTTTCAGCAATATAATGGCTATTTAGGCGACTTATTCAATTAAATCGGTTTTCAAGAAATGACAGATATAAAGTTGATATTAAATGTCAACCATGCATTATGAATTTGGATACAGGTTGTGGACGATAAGATCAAGACCATTAGAATTCAATACTTGTTTTTTTGGAAGATCAAACGACTAAGATCTCGAGAAATTTGAGCAGTAATTGGAGGTCAAAAGCTCTATTAATGTAAGTTCAATTCCCATAACAAGCTGTACTACCTGATACTGTTGGGAAACAGAGTCGGTCCAATTAGAACTACCAAATGATCACTTGCCAAGAAGAGCAAGTTGAGAACAACAACCATCTTAAAGCTATTCTCACAAGATTATATAATAATCACTGATTAAGGAGAACCAGAAAGCTTTGATAATGTCACGAGTCATGAGTAGAAAAATCAGCAGTTCATTATGCAAAGAGGAGATGAAATCCCAACAAGATTTACTCTACGTAAGATCCATGCAAACCAATTCATCTTACTGCAAATAAAATTTGAAGCTCTTGATCATTAACTGTAGGGTATGGATACTACACAAAAGAACTTTGAAACGCAGACACAAAGACCTACGAGACTGCTGCCATGAGAACATATATATAGAGATGGTAACGGGCCTAACTTGATTGCACTTTAAACAAAATGATTTAGTACTGATAAAAATTAATTAAAATAACGTCGGCTAATCCAAATCATTCAAGCTAATTTTGGTGTACGAAACTCAGTACTCTATATTTTAACTCAACTTTTTAATATTATTTATTTGTTAGTATCACATTTATAAAATTATTTATTCCTTTATAACATTTTCTTTCATTATTTATTTTTTTTGTACTAAATATTTCGTAATTTTGTTTTACAAACTAAACATACAGGCCACATGATTCTATATAAAGGAGACAAATCATGAGTATATGCTATCTCCAGAAATTTAAACTACAGCAATCGGAGAGAAAATGTTAACGAAGAAGCTTGAAATTATCTCTAGGAAAGACATCAAGCCATCTTCTCCTACCCCTAAACATCTTCAAACCTTCAAGCTTTCATTTTGGGACCAATATCAACGTCATTGGTATGCCACTACAGCTTTCTTCTACCACTCAAATGCGAACCTGAATGATCATGATGAAATCCTTTCAATGTTCTCCAGAAGGTCTCATTCCCTACAGACGTCGCTCTCTGAAACACTAGTTCACTATTATCCATTTGCAGGGAGGCTCAGAGATGATGAATCAACAATTGACTGTAATGATGAAGGGGCTCATTTTGTGGAAGCTCGCATTGATTGCCAGCTTTCCACCTTCCTTGCTAAACCTGAAGTCCAGGTTTTGAAAAACTTAATTCCTACTTCTGATCCTAGCAATATTCCTTCAGGTTGTATGTTGGTTATTCAACTTACACTGTTCAGTTGTGGAGGAATTGCCATAGTTGTGGGCCTTTCGCATAAGCTTGCAGATGCATCGTCAGTGCTCACGTTTTTCCAGAGTTGGGTATCAATGACGACTCAAGAAGGGGGCAGATTAGTATCACCTGATCCAATATTTGTGGAATCATCGTTCTCCCCAACCGCAGATATGCTTAGCATGCCTAGACCATTCTTAACTGTAGAAGGGTCACTCGTGACAAAAAGGTTTGTTTTCCCTGCCTCAAAAGTCGCAAAACTCAAGGGAAGTATAATCTCAGGACAGCAATATTTGACTGTTATTGATTTGGTGTTATCATTAATTATGAAATGTGCCATTTCTGCTTCAATATATTTGTCCAAGCCATCTTCTGGGCCATATATATTGTTCGAAGCAGTGAATATGCGGAAAAGATTGCGACCAACGTTTCCAGAAAACACTATAGGGAACATAATTTGGTGTACCACAGTAGAAATCCAGGAAGACCAACTGGCTTTGAACGAATTGGCAGGTAATATCAGAGAAAGTTTGACCAAATTATACAGTGCTGGAAGCAACATTAGCCTGGAAGAGAATAATAAAGAACCACCAGTGATGAACATCGAAGGTCACACATACGTTTGCACAAGCTTCTGCGGATTCCCAATGTATGAGACGGACTTTGGTTGGGGTAGACCTTCATGGGCCGCCATTATTCCATTGCCAAAGATCAGGAACACAATTGCGCTAAGCAAAACAAAAGATGGCAATGGTATTGAAGCTTGGATATGCCGTGAGGAAAAGGAGATGACCCAATTCGAGAATGATCATGAGCTTCTTACATTTGCATGCACCGATCCTCCTGTTCTTGCTTAGCGTTCTCTTATGTGATTGATTTTATAGTCATTAAATATCAATGCCTTCATTTGCGGATTCCTTTTAAGTATCTACCACAATCTCACATGTCAAAAAATAAGACCTTTCTATTTCTTTTCAGTCATTTTTAAGTAGAGAACTTCAAGTATTTTGTTTGGACATTTTGAATGTGGGACACCAAATTTGATTTGATGATATCTCATAAAAATTAAAACTCTCCTTAAGTTTGCAACTGAATGAGATCTGGGAACTTAGAAAAGCAATTTATTAGAAAGGTGAGATATTCGTATCTAATTAATATGTTTGATTAGATACAGATAGAGATAAAGAGGTTAACTACATTTAAAAGACACATAGGAGGAAACGTCAGAAAAATATAAAATTTTCCAAAGATATATGAAACTTATCAACAAGTTGTCTAAATAGACCAATGTTTTAAAGACTGAACTAGACATCGAATTGGTCAAAGAAAATTTTAAGGTTTAAATATTCAACCGATATTAAACTACTATAAAATTAATATCTAATAAACAAGAAGTAAAAATTATAAGAATAAGTAAAAATAAAATAATTTATTGAAATAAAAAATACACCAATGTCTGATATTATATAATGAGCTAACAATAAATCAAATTTAATAATTCAAACTAAATTTGAGTCTAATATAAGCTTAAAATAACAATAAATATTATTTTTGAAGGATGTTGTATGGTCAAAAATTTAAATTTCTCCAACGTTATTTGAAGACTCTTAAACTACGTTTTCATCTAAAATATTTGCATCAATTTAGCATTCAAATAATTTTATGTTTTAAAAACAGTCCCTTCTTTTAGATTTAAGGTAAAAAATAATGTTAAAATACATATGACATAAATATTATATATAAACTAATTAAATGTTATTTATACGAAGATCTAACTCAATTTTTAAATTCACATTGAACTACTTAAATTTGAAACAAATTAATAACTTATTATAATTATTTTAAATTATTAATTAATTAAATTTAATTAATTTTAGTAAACTTTAATAATTAAATTAAATTGTTATTTTAGTTATATTTTATTAGTCTATTAATGTTTATATGGTGTGCAATTGAAGTTTTTATCATTATTTTGTAGTTAAAATTTAAGATTTTATCCAAAAAATTTTATTTTTTACTTCTAAGTTTAGAACACAAATGTTTGTAACAAAAGAAAGAAAAAAATATAAAAAAGGGATAAAAGAGGATAACTATTACGAGCCTCATGTAACGTGAAGATGTTGTTCCAACTGAATTTCTCTCTCAACCACCACAAGAAAATTACTAATTACTGATGGAAAATTACTGATAAAAAAATCTGTAGTAAATTAATGACAAAAATTTAATTCCATCGGTAAACTTGTTGGGAAAAATGATATTTTGCGATGGAAAAAAATTGATCGGTAAAGGTGGAGGGAATTTATCCACGAAACTTTAATGAAGGAATTTAGCAACGGAATAGTAAAAGTTGTTGTAAAAATATGTGACAATGGTTGACAGTAAAAACAAGTGAAGAAGTTTATAGACGGAAGAAATTTCTGTAGGTAATTTACTGACAGAATTATCATTCCGTAGGTAAATGCAAATGACGTTGGTATTGTTGTTTAAATTTAAAGTAAAATGATGTCGCTTTATTATTAATGGGACAGAATGTTATATGGGACATACAACTGTTGCATGAGACCAGGCTTAGGTGTATATGGGACATAATGTTGGCCCGCCAAATGTCGTCATACAAGATAACTGTTGGTAGCAGAGATGTGTATGCTACGATGGATATGTGACCTTACAAGACGAGATAAGGTACGAAATCGAGTTGTGAGGGACAGACTTCAGGTGGCCAGTATTGCCGACAAGTTGCGTGAGACCAGGCTTAGGTGGTTTGGGCATGTGATCAGAAAACCCTCTAATGCGTCGGTCAGAAGATGCGAACAAATTATCCTTAGTGTATACAGGAGGAGACGAGGCAGACCATACAAGAACTGGAGAGAAGTGGTCACGAAAGATATGACAGAGTTAGCCTTCACTACGGAAGCGGCCAGAAGTAGACAATTATGGCAGAATAGGATAAAGGTGCGAGAAACCCCTCGAAGTTCACCAATTGACAGTCGAGAAAGTCTATCAGGAGTTGTTACTGGTACCACTCGAACAATATTTCAACAACGTAAATAGTCTTCTATGTCTTGTCTAGTGGCGTGTGATAGTCCAGTTCTTCTATCATACTTCTAGTCTTTTACACTCAGGTGTAGGAGAAAGGCTCAGAACGGATGCCGATAACCATAACATTACCATTCTCTCAGGGGTACAACACACGTAATTCTAGTCCTATGAGTGTAAAGCAGCAACATGTCTATCTTGCCTATTAGGAATTCTTACAGAACTGGGCTACATATCAGGTATATCCTTCTCATTATCTTTTTATTTCCATCTTTTTTCATTATTATCTTATGTGCCTATGGGTCTACCGGAAAGAGTCTCTCTATTATATAAGGGTAAGGCTGCATACTATCAGACCTCTCCAAATCTCGTATTTTTGCGAGATTCTAAAATGAATGATGATAGAGAATTGGGCCTACTCCCTCTACACAGGATAATAAGCCCCCATCTTTTTGCCCCCTCTGCCTCTCTTCCTCTTCATTGCTTCCTCCATTAAAGCTTGAGCTGCCAATTCTCCGAGATCAGCAGTCTTCGTATTTTCATTGCTCTGTCTCTACTGTCAAAAGCCACGGATGGCTCGTTCCTGGTTGCTTTTAAATCCTCGCGCACACTTCAAATATACGCTTATTGACTTCATATTTTCAGTTTTGTAGATGCCGGTTATGTGTTTGATGATTTGCGCGTTTGAGAAACGGATTTATTCCTCTTTCTACTTCTGCTAAACAAATGGCATTTCTGTTCCTGAGGAGACTCAATAGTGTTAGCTCACTAGCTAGCTGTCGTTTTCTCTCAGGGGTATGTCACTTCTTGTCCAAAGAATCAGTGATCGTTGATAAGGTCAACCCCATAACATTGGAAACATCATCTGTTAAGGCTTATGCCCACAACACTTTAGCCTACTATTCTACTAAGTTTCCTCTATCTAGTTTCTTTAAGGACGATGGACCTTGTGAATCTTATGATATCGAGCTTGTGGATAATGATGCTTGGCAGGTTTCGTCGGGTTTAGCTCAAGCATGGCGGGCGTTAGATGAGGGAAGGGAAACAAAAGGTGTAACTGAATCA
This sequence comes from Erythroxylum echinodendron, assembly GCA_027575705.1. Taxonomy (NCBI): domain Eukaryota; kingdom Viridiplantae; phylum Streptophyta; class Magnoliopsida; order Malpighiales; family Erythroxylaceae; genus Erythroxylum; species Erythroxylum echinodendron. Next base: position 117,488 of record JANZXR010000102.1, on the reverse strand, counting down.
GTTGATGATCAATTTGATGACGTTGCCTCACTCAGGGACTTTGATCCTGATTTTGAAGAGATTGATAATATGAGAATTCGAGGGAATCTCTTCTATAAACTTGATAGAAGATCCAAAGAGTTCGAGGAATACAGTTTTGATTTCCATAGAAGAAAATCTTCAACTAGTAGAGACGATCAGAATGGGAATCAGGAGATGGGATCATTTCCAAAGAAGGATAACAAAAAGAAAGAAAACCCTGGTCGTGATTTGAAGTGTTCTGAAGTTCACAAACTTCCACAAATCTTGAAGGATGAAAAGGTCTACACTTTAGTTAATAGTTTGAGTGATTATGATACGGTGAAGAAAAAGAGACCTAGAGCATCTTTTAATCAGTTAACTGGTCCTTACCATGAACCATTTTGCCTCGACATTTACATATCAAAAGCCTCTGTCCGTGCTTGTATTATTCACCGGGTTACTAGCAAGGTGGTGGCTGTCGCTCATTCCATATCAAAAGACATGAAATTTGACTTGTCCTCCACGAAGAATGCAATTGCTTGTGCTGCCGTTGGTAAGGTTTTAGCGCAAAGAGCACTAGCTGACGATATCCATGATGCAGTCTACACACCAAGGAAGGGGGAGATTTTGGAGGGGAAGCTTAAGATTGTGCTTCAATCCATTATTGACGGTGGTATTAACGTGAAGGTAAAGCATAAGCAAAAGACACCAAGGAAGGCTGGTTTATTACTTAATACTTAGAAGCCATCTTTAAAGCTCCTTTACGGCTCTGCTAATTCTATCGATAAAATCTTGAATTTTTTTAGTA
>JANZXR010000102.1:97550-116580 GCA_027575705.1 Erythroxylum echinodendron | reverse complement strand
CATGCTTGCAAACTCTAGTTCTGTTCTTTCCTAAGCAATACAAGGGATCTTGTCTTCCACTTTGTGCAAGCAGCACGTTGAATTTTTTTAGTACATGCTTGCAAACTCTAGTTCTGTTCTTTCCTAAGCAATACAAGGGATCTTGTCTTCCACTTTGTGCAAGCAGCACGAAGAGTAATGTGGAAGTCATTCTGTGATGGCAGCTGGCCTGCATGCTTACTGAGATTTGCATCGACCAACATGAAGGTGTGAGCCCCTGAGATTTATTGAGCTTAGCCAAAACGTTTTCACCTTTCAATCTCTAGTTGCACAGGCTCAACAGTGGAAACAGCTACATTCTTGCGGTTAAACACCAGCTGTCTCGAAGAATTTAACCAAATATGGTATGATGAAACTTGGTAGTTGTCAAATGGGATACAAGTTCTTGTTGCGACGAGTCTATGGCTACAAAGATAAGTGTTGTTTGAAAGGACAGTTTATTGTCGAGTACTATGATGATTGATCTTTACATGATATTGGTATGATCAGCTTAGCATTACCATGAGAAAATTATTCCTGCTTTAAGGACTCTTCGGAGCATGAAAGAGGAAACAAGCAAGCCTATCCAATATTCGTTAACAAAAAGGTGTTGGATAACATTACATCAGTTGAATGTGCAACATCAAACTCTGAAAAGTGAAGAATCAAAGAAAAAAGAAAAACAAAAAGGAATTCAGTCATTAGCTGTAGCTAGCTGCAGGGATAGCAGTTCTTCTTCGGGAATGGTCCTAATACGGCAATCTGACCTTGGATAGGACGCACAGAGCAGGGCATATCCTCTCTCTACAACATCATCACTGAGCATACCTTCACTCTGATCCACTGAGCCGCTTACTAGCTTTGCTGGGCAAGTCATGCACACTCCAAGCTTGCAGTCATGAGGGACTGAGAGCCCGGAGTCCAATGCCTTAGCAAGTATGGTCTCATCAGGTTCAACTTCCAGCTCTGTAGATTGACCCTGGTGCTCAATTACCACTTTATAAGACTTAACAATAGTCTTCAAGGATCTGGAAGCCCTGTAGTTGAGATTAAAGAAAGGAAGCTTGGCGGTTAGTTTTTGCTTGGTGAGAGGGAATGACGGGGTGAGAGGAAGTGCTGCCATAGTTTTTGTGAGGTCGGCAACGAAGAAAGCTTTGACTGTTGTTCCTTCGAAAACATGTGGTATATGATAAGATGAGGTTTTACTACTTCGCTTTTGCTGGGGGTTTTAAGGTCATTGTATTGTGTGTTTATTTTAAGAATAATTAAATAAACCATTTGTAAATAATTAAATAAATCATTTAAATTTAATATTTTTTGGATTAGAACTTGAGTTTTAGCAATAATTTAAAAATTTAATCGTAAAAATTTTGAATCTTAAATTTTTTAGTCAGTTTTTAACTTTTTTTTTGTGGTTAAAAATAATTGATTAATTAATTAATTATTAAAATAAATAAATAAATTTTTATTTATAAAATTTTTTATTCAATTAAATTTCAAATTCTAACGTAAATAAGAAAATTAAATTTCAAGAGATCAATTAGCCAACTGTGAAAACAAATAAATTTAGATAAGAAAAATTGAGATATGTTATTTTCTTTTTTTTTTTTGAGATATGTTATTTAGTAACATTGAAAGGTATGGAATGCATACAGATATCTACAGAAGCAACAAACTAATATCACCTGATTCACCTCAACTTTTTGGCATTTTCTAAATTAGTCTCAGATATGTTAAAAAAGTCTTTGACTTCCATGTCTGACATGGATTTGTATAAAGAATCAGGCCACATGCAGAACAGGCTCACTATCCACCTTGATCTTTTTCATTATAAAAGTCAAAATTAATATCTCTTCCCCCCCAAGCAATCAATGGGATCTGGAATTTATGGTTTTAAGTACATTTCAAGATACGTGTACGCAATTTCTATGAAGTACATAAATACCTTCTTCTTTTGTTGATACTGTACTCAGTCTTCCCAGAATACCTCATTTCATTGTTATCACTGTCAAGGTGTTCACTCCCTTTTCTTGACCACATTGTACTGCTCCTACGATTTTTTTTTTTTTCCTGTTTCCTACATCTATAATTGTGTTAGCGTATGTATGGTGTGATTGAAAATAATTTCTTTAGGACCAAGCAGTGTGCTTTCTGTATTGTTACGAGTTTTCGTGACTGCGTACGAATAAAGTATAGATTTTTATTCGATTCTGAGGTCTCTTAACTAAGTGCGTCCACGTTTTGTAAAGTTTATGACATGGGATTTTCAGTTTTTCCCTTTCTGCCTTGAACCCACAAAATTTGAAGTAATAGAGATTACAGAAAATATAAAAAACTATATTTAAATTTAGTATTCAGGTCTGATATGTAATAGTTTATTGATTTTGGTTTTCTGAAGTTGCAGTCATAAAAGCCATGGCAGTTGAGAAAGACCTGATTGCCAAGAATGTCACTGAGGTGGGTAGTCCTCTAATTGGTGGTGTAAATCGTTTTCTTGTATGGGTTTAATTGTTTGAGCTTGGAAGGTTAACGTTTGTTCTACTGTGATACAGTTGATTGGAAACACCCCATTGGTGTACCTCAACAATGTTGTGGATGGCTGTGTTGCCCGTATTGCTGCTAAACTAGAATTAATGGAACCATGCTCTAGTGTCAAAGACAGGTATCTGTCTTTATCTCTGGTTTTCTTTTGAATAATTAGCTTTTCTTTGTTCATGTATCCCTGGCTGAATCATGGAGTAGGGCAAGACCATTAGCCTTTTAGCTCAATTCTTCAAAACTTCGTGATACTAAGATTATTTGTACGCTGTTGGTTTCCTTGAAATTCTGGACTTTTCTCTTCCTTTTGTTCCTCTTAAGACGAACGTTCTCCGGACGCCGATTTTTATGTTGTTCACATTTCAGGATTGGTTACAGTATGATTGCTGATGCAGAGGCCAAGGGTCTTATCACTCCCGGACAGGTAATTATCATATCAAATATTCGGTAAAAGTGGTGTGAGATTTTTAGTATTACTTGAGGCAAATTTGTTCTTTTAAGAATCCATGTGTTGGTGCAGATAATATTAGAGAACACCATTAGTTTCTTTCCTGGTGTGGTTGATTGATTTTGATATTGCTGTCAAAAGAAGGGATTACTTATTTTATTTCATCATTACCTTTCATTTTGAGAAGTTTCATGCAATTTAGTCTCCAATCAATTCTTACTGTTCTTTACAAATGTTGATGTAGAGTGTCCTCATTGAGCCCACAAGTGGAAATACTGGCATAGGATTAGCATTTATGGCAGCCGCTAAGGGTTACAGGCTTATCATTACCATGCCTGCTTCAATGACTCTTGAGAGGAGAATCATTCTCCTTGCCTTTGGAGCGGAACTGGTTCTCACTGATCCAGCTAAGGGCGTGAAAGGGGCTGTTCAGAAAGCCGAAGAGATTTTAGCCAAGACACCCAGTTCTTACATACTTCAGCAGTTTGAAAATCCTGCCAACCCAAAAGTATTCTCTCAATCTGCGATTTGAAGAATGCAGTCAATCATAGAAATTCTGATCATTTGTGTAAATTGTTGATGCAGATACATTATGAGACTACTGGACCAGAAATATGGAAAGGTACAGGAGGAAAGATTGATGCTTTCGTGTCTGGAATAGGTACCGGTGGAACCATAACAGGTGCTGGAAAGTACCTAAAAGAGCAGAATCCCAACATAATGGTACGCTTGACCTTTTATTATGATTGTTGATTTACTGTGATCTTTTGTCGTATGCGCACTCATTTAGCAGTCAAATTGATCTTTCCAAATGCGAGCTTCTCAGTCTCTTTTGCCTTTTTGTAGCTTTATGGTCTGGAACCTGTTGAAAGTCCTGTGTTGTCTGGAGGAAAACCTGGTAAGTTGTTTTTTAATGCAATAACTGCTTAGCGGTTCACAGTCTATTGATATCTGCCGTTGCTTTTACTATCACAGGTAGTCAATAGCTATAAAAATTGCATGAATATACTACTGTATGGTTTGTGGCATTTTATATTGTAGAGAAGGAAGCAATTCTCTTCGGTGAAACAAATCGTACAAAAAATTGCAGCTTATTATGCATAACATTTGCTTTATAATCCTTCTGTAAGCTAATCGAGGAGCACTATTATCAGAGTTAGCAATTACTGTCTACAGGTTATATTGTTTCTGTAACTCTTTAAGCTCATAGACATCCTATCGTTGTTCAGAGATGATCATATCTCACACCACCCTTTTTCCGCCCTTTGGTTTAGCATCAAGTTAAAATTATTTCTTTATTTTGCATGTTTCTGTGTCAAGGTCCACATAAGATACAAGGAATAGGTGCTGGTTTTGTCCCAGGAGTTCTTGAAGTTGGGCTGATTGATGAAGTTGTTCAAGTAAGACATGCAGCATCTTTGATTCTATTCATGATCTGAAGAATGTAATTTACACATATTTCTGCCAGATAAAGTTGCTCAGAGATAAGATTTTAGTTGAAGTAGATGATTAAGCAAGCATTAGGATAAAGGCAAAACATACGTCATAGGCCTGTAAATTCCCATTAGAACTGATCTAATCAAAGTTGTGTCTTTATTGTTATTTCATAGTTATATATATTGCATAACCATTCTCATTTTGATTATCAGATTCATCATTCATTCTTACATTGACTTTCCTGGAGAAATTTATGAAATAAATTTAATGATTGGCCAGTTAATGTAATGAGAAATTAGTGAAAGTTTGACGTGTAAAAATGCTGTCACCAGCTATGTTCTTATGTTGAGTTTCAGCTAATGTGAACTGTAATGTATTTGGAACTTCATCATGCACTGTACTATTGTTTTGAATCGGTACATATGCTGCCCGTGTTTATGCAATTTGCAGATATCAAGTGAGGAAGCAATTGAAACTGCAAAGCTTCTAGCACTGAAAGAAGGTTTGCTTGTAAGTTCTCAACCTGTACTGCTTACATTGTTCAACTTTGAAATTAAGCTATCGCAACATCTCATGAATTCCCAAAGGTTCTCATGTATACCTTCTTCACCTTGCTCTTATGATATCCTTCCCGTCTTGCCTCTTCTGTGTTTGGAATTCCGTTACAGGTGGGAATATCTTCCGGTGCTGCTGCCGCAGCTGCCATCAACATCGCAAAGAGGCCAGAGAATGCCGGAAAGCTTATCGTTGTAAGTTGGCAATGCTCTCTTCATTTCTCAGTCTTACTCACTTTATTGATTTATAAGCTTTTTTGTGTTTGGCTCCACGGTAAAGTCAGGAACATCCAATAATATATATTGACTTGTAGCTTAGGAATGATTTCTAAGTACTGCTTATGTTCATATTATTGTGTCTGAGCATCTGTTGAAGCTGAACACTAATTTATCTTTTGCAGGTGATATTACCCAGCTTTGGGGAGAGGTATTTGTCGTCTGTGCTATTTGAATCAGTGAGAAAGGAAGCAGAAAGCATGACATTTGAGGCTTAGGCCCTCTTTGTCTCTAATTTAGTAGAGCCAATAGGCTAGTGAAGGAACTTACTTTACAAAATGATGTAATTTATACGTTCTTGCTTTTTGATATTCCTCTTATTTTGGTGTTTCTTGGAATAAAATCATATGGAAATGCACAAAGACTGCTTTAAAAAGCTCTCTATAAAAAAAGGCTTATTAGCTAATTTCACCTTCTTTTTTTTAATATTTATATTATTAACTTAAAATGTTAGAAGTAGTTATAAATATTCGGCCAACGTCTCTAATGCACAAAGCTCTCTACTTTACGGAGATTTGAGAGAGATCATAATGTATGCATTCTTTTTTATATCATATTATTATTTTGTATAAAAAATTTTGAAAATGAAAATTAATCTACAAAAGAATAATTAAAGAATAAATTGTATTTATAGTGTTAAGAGTATAAATTATATGAATTTATAATATAAAATATTAATTAAATATGAAAAACTTTAATTTATGATAAATATAATTAGAAAATTAATTTTATTAATTTCTGCATCAATATACATATAAAGTTTTTTAATAAATTAATTATTATATTTTAAAATAAAAATAACTGATTACTTATTTATTTGTAACTTAAATATCTAAATTTTAAATTAATTATTATATTTTGAAATAAAAATAATTGACTTTATATTATGAGTATTTTTGTAATTTTAATTTATTTTATTTATTAAAACTTAGCAGAGTTAATAACAAAAATCAAATTTCGATGAGAATTATTGTATCACAATTTAAAATATCATTTAACAAGTTAGAATAATACTAAAGAAGAGCACACTTAGCCTTAAAGCGTGCACTGATCGCCTTTGATTGTTTTGCTTGAGGAGGCTCAAGGCTGAGACCATCGCCCTAACTCTGTGGGATTGCTTCGTCTTCTTCTTCTCTTTTTCTGCGGCCTTCTAAGTCCAACACTCTATCAGGTATGCCTTTTACCTTGTTAACTTGCCAGTTTCTTTTTCTTCTTCCCCTACTTCTGCTCTTTTTATTTTTGTTTTTCCCTTTTCATCTGATTTTAGTCCCAATTTTGTTGATTATGTTTGTTTCATAATTTCCGTATTCTCTATCAATCCATGTTAAGATCTTCTCTAAAATAGTCCTGGATATGTGGGTTTCTTGTATGTTGAACCGAGTTTGGATTGCTCCATTAGGGTTTAGATTTTGGGAACAGAAATTTCAAAAATACCGGCCCGACCTCGTATAACTTTGAGCTTATGATTGAGGAAAGTGTATTTGAATGGATTTAAATTGTTTTATGAAGGCGTGATTCATACATTTGAGATCTTGAAGTTGGAATGGGATAATACAGTGGGCAGCAGAAAGTGTGGACTTTTGGATTCAAGTAATGACATTTATTTTGGGGAGAATGTTCATTTTACTAGACGAATGAATATTAGATTCTGTGTAGCTGGTTTCGTTTTCTTTACATGTTTCACGGCTTGGTGTGACGATTGATTGAGCTCATGTGAGACTTGTTATTATAATTCCATTTCCTATCAGAAGCCTTTACTATTTTGTTATAAAGGAAAGAGGGAACTTTTTCATGGAGGGACTTTTTAGGTCATAGATATCTCCTAGATTGTCTTCCTGCTGTAGAGGGCTACTGAGCTAACAGGTAAGATATACAGAGAGAAGAGCAAAGTGTTTATTGATGTGGAGTGATCCAGCTACTGAGCTCTTTACTTGGCATTTCCACGTGCTGGTTTTTCTGGGAATAGCCAACCATGGAGAGCAGTTTTCTGAAGGTTGCAAACCACGTAGTGAATCCACAAAATGAAATTTATAAATTGTTGGTTGTCTCAAACTTTTGGACCATATCTGGATAGTCACAAAATGGAGTTGTTGATGGAGAACTCTTTGATCCAACAATGTTATTTTGCTTGCCATAGGTAAAATATAACTTGATAGTATGATCTGGTTGATGAGCTGGAATCATTGTTATTTTGTCTTTATGTTTGATTATCTTTGTGGAAGACGGTGCCCTTTTTGTATATCATGGATAAACCTCTTTGTTACTTCTCGACCAAACTTGTTTCCCCAGTAAGTTTGATGATGCCTTCGGAGGTTACTACATGGTCATGGTTGACATTATATTGATAAGAAATTATATGTCTTGAATTTTGGTATTCTAAATGTGTACGAATATGAATACAATTGCTATGCGTTGCGTGAATTGCTGGCTGGTAAGTTGGGACTGCTGCTTAAGTGTATATCTACAACTAGTTTGTAATCAGTTCTGTTTCGTAATCTTAACTTTGAAGATTTTGTTGTATGTTTCGTAATCTTAACTTTGAAGATTTTGTTGAACTCACATTGTTATTTACGAAGATGCCATTTAGACCTTAACTGCTTCCAACTAAGCCTGAAACGAACCATACAAGTTAGAGATTTGTGGAGTAACTTGTTAAATAACAGTGTCCATTGAACTATAGCAATGCATATATGGTTTAGTCCCTTTCTTTATTGCCGTTGCTTTCCTTTCATTTACAGAGAATCATGGCCAGCAAAGCTGAAGGTGATCGAAGAGAACCAGTAAATGAGCAGGCAGTTGCAAATATGTATGCTTCCTTGAGATCCGAACTAAATCAAATTTACTCCAAAATCACAGAACTTGAGATGGAAGCAAGTGAGCACTCCTTGGTCATCAATGCTATCCAACCTCTCGACCCAACCAGGCGGTGCTACCGGATGATTGGAGGTGTACTCGTGGAAAGGACCATCAAAGAGGTCCTGCCTGCCGTCCAGCGCAATAAAGAAGGAATAGAGGAGGTCATTTCAAGGCTTAACGAGGCATTGGAAAGGAAGAAAAAGGAAATTACTGATCTTGAAGCCAAATATAATATCAGGATAAGGAAGCCTGATAATGAGGTGAAGGATGATAGCAGCAAGAAGGAAGGTTCTTCTCAAGGAGTCCTTGTAGGTCCTGCAAGTTAAAGCAAATGATGCAACCATCGTCCTTTTATTTTCCCTTTACCCATCAATGGAATTTTCTTAAAATTTTCTGTTTTGCGGTGACCCAGTTGATGTGGAACATATTTGGTCATCTGCACTTGTAGACCAGTAGATGTTACTAGTTGGAGAAAGGGAATTGTGTTGTGATCATAGTTTGCGGTTGACGTATTTGCGGTTACGATTCGGACGAAACATACGGACCGGTGTTGCCATTTATGGTAATCATCTAATTTTATATGTACTGTTGTATGCATGGCTTCTTCATGGAGACATTTTGGTGAGTTTGAGGTTTTGTATAAAAAGAGTTTCTTTGGTAAGAGAAGCCATATTCATACACTTGAAAACCCATTTCCTTCGCGAAATGTGAATATATATATATATAATCAACATTATTTACACTAAACGTAAACAAAAATATCCAAGTACATCTCTAACCAAAAAAGTCTTGAACACCTTCGCCGGCAAAAACTCGATCAGACAGCTCGGCCAAAATGGCATTAACAGTCAACAAAACGACACTGGAGCCAGCAATCACTCCAAGCACAACGCCAGTAGTTCCCAACACCTTGCCAAAGACCGGCCACTCGATCTCTCGGACCTCATCTGCCACTCCGCTCCAGAAATCAGGCTCCTTTCTTTCTATAATCGCCTTTTTTATCTCCTCCGCCGCCAACCCTGACTCCTTACTACCGTCTGCCTGTGGGGTCTCCTCGGATTCCGCTCTCTCCTCCTGGCTCTCTTCAACCGCATTTACAAAACGTGGGTTTGGGGCTCTTGTTTTCAGTTTACGGATTGGAAGGAAATGAGAGAAAGAATTGGTAAGACATGGGGATGATGCCCTAGTTTTGTTGGGCAAAGTGGGTGTTGAAGACGGTGGCGTACGCAACGGATTGAGGGTTGAGAGAGCGAAAGCCATCTTTTTTTTTTTCCTCCTTTTGTTAAGCCTCCCTGTCTCACTGCTCCGACTGACTGCCAACGGATAAGTTGTGTCAGACTTTGGGCTGTTGAACCCGGTTAGGTTCAAACTCGGATGTCTAGAGCTGAACTCGGGCCAGATAAAAATTATTGGGCCGCGTTGCCATCCCCAGAGTCAGTAGCCTCAAAGACTACTCTACCAAACAGGTCGATGATCCAAAACTTGGCACGAAACAACGTAGAAACAATTACTTAGCTCAATACAAACACGTCTGATGGTTGAATCGCTTTACTTACTTGCTCAATACAAATATCCTCCACTGTCTTGTCAATCTTGTTGTATACAGAGATTACGAAAGATTTACAGACATGTCATGAACTCTTAACAGTGGCTCTCCATTTTTGTCCTTATGCATAATGACAATTATTATAATTCTCGTGTTATGTTCCAATTCTGTTTGTGACTAAGACAAACCGTTTATTTTAAGACAAATTAAATTAAGTTTATATTTAAATAATCAGCTTCATTTAATTATTTTTCGCAAATCTAGTGTATTTTTATTTCTAATTTATTATCTTTTAAATTGTTAAAAAGATTAATCACTGATTGAGCAATAATTACGGTGTTATTAAATTTGTATAAAAGCATTCTAGGGCCGTCCTCACACTTTCTCCATACGTGTCGTTTGTTGAAAAGTTAAAAACAAGACACAATTGATTAAGATTTAGGTGTCTTTTTTAAGGACCCTACGCTTGTTAATTCATACAGCTCCCGACTGTACATTTGTCTTATGCGTCCGTTACCTTTTGACATGTTCTACTTCTGCCTTTTACATCATAGATTAGCCGTCTTTTTTTAACTTTTTTTTTTCCTTTTTTCACGCCTAATTAAAATAAAATATAACATCAATCAAGACCGTCCGTTTGCTGCCTCTTTAGCAGACATTAACTCCTATCATTAACATGAACATAGTGACCAAGTCAATTTGGTTCACATAAGATATAAAGGAATTAAAGGGAATATATTTTTATACTTTTTTAATAATAAAATTTAAAGTGTTTAATCCTTTAACATTTTTTTAATTTAGTGATTAAATTTTTAATATTTTAAATTAAATTATCAATTTTTATAACTTCAACAACTTGGTTAATATTTTATTAATTTAGTTAACGAAATTATTAATAAAACTAACGTTTTGAGCTAAGTTGTTAATAATATAAATGATTAGGCACTTAATTTAAAAATTTAAAAGTTTAGACACTAAATTAAAAAAACTCAAAATATAAGATACGTTAGGATTTGTTATCCTTTTTTCAATAAATATTATATTTATATTTTTAATGTGAAAAAATAAACTCACTCCACTAAGAAGACTATGTTTGCAACTCGACCTCACCAAATGTCATGATTTCCATCACAAATTAGTGTTATTAGGTCCTTACCTAATCCAACTAACCTGGATATTGTCTGAAACGTAGTACACTATACAATTAAAATTCTGCCGTTCTTTAGTAGTTAGAATCACTTTGTCTCTCTTTTATTTTGAGAATTGAGAGTAGCATAACTTTTTAGATACTCTCTTTGTCTTTTCTTAGGGTTAGAGCACGTTAGGGTATTCCAATTCTCAACTATTTAATTTGGTCAACACAGTTATATGAACCTTATATTAATATAAATGTATGAAACAGATTTGATAGAATAAGGTAAGAACTGGTTAATTAGAATTGAAGATCTAATCCTTATTTTTAGAGTCATATGTAAAATTTAGCCTGCTTAATTTTAAATTGATAATTTATTAATTAATTTATATAAGTATTTATTATCACATATATAATTTATTTAGTACATACTTAAAATAATAATAATAACCATAAATTCTATTGAAATATAGATAAGTTTGTCATATATTATAGTAATATCTTAAATAAAATTCATTGTATCCCTTATAAATAAATCTATATAATTTTGATTTTATAACATACATATTTTCCAATTTCTTTTATAAACCAATTACAATAGACTGGAACAAATTTAATCCTATTATCTTATAAGTGCAAGATGTACCTTAAGCCTGCACTAGATAGGGACTAGGGCTATACCCTATATACTTCGGGTACGTTGCTTGTCTCTTCTTAAAGCTATTCCTTTACCTTAATCTTCAGCCCACGAGGGAAGATACCAATGCCACGACGGTAAGAACAGCTGCACTTTACATAACTATGTATTTTATGTGTTGTTTTCCGATAATTTAGGGGCAAATTTATATAAAAGCATATATGATATGCTTTTATACTAAGTTGATGAGATTCTTCATGTAGTATACGACCAACTATGAAGTAACCGAATTTGTTGGGTATGAGTTTCTTAGAAGCCACCATTGAGTAAAAATTCATACTGACCATCTTCTAGCTAGGTTTAACTTAGTCTCATCATTAATTACTATGCAATGTAGGTGTAAAATGCATAAACTTTTCTTGTAGTTTAAGAAAATATTATTAAAAAAAGCCTATTTTTTTAGATTTCGGTTAAAAATAATGATAAAGCACATATAATATATAAGGATAATAACGGGCTGACCTATGAGTCTAAATTAATGCATTTTCAATGAGTTAGACAAATCAACTTGAGATTCGATTTGTTTTCTTTGGAAGAGTTGTGCCTCGAAAATTTAATTAAAAAAGATGTTATTTTATACATTTAATTTAAGGATTTTTTTAAAATTTTGGCACATGGGCTGACTCGTTATCATTCGTAACAATATAAATGTCAGACAAAACTAATCAAATGTCACTAATACGATAATTCAATTTAGCTTTTAAATATAATTCAAATTAATTAAATTTGATCTGAATTAATAATTTAAAATAATTTTAATAAATTATCAATTTAAGTATGATTAAATTTGTTCGGTTCTGAAAAACATTAAATTAGAAAGCAGAGATTCGAGAAGATAATAACTGATCCCTCTAGTTTGAGGTCAGTCCAATGGGATTTTCATAAATAAAATAATATTATTTTAAATGATTAATTATAATAATAATAATTATTATTACATAATGCATGGTTAAAAGAAAAATAGACATTGAGAGAAGGCCTCTCATGAATATGCGTGCAGATATCAACTAACATATTTGATTGTGGATGCTATGAAGGACCACAATATGCTACACAGATTCCAGAGGCCAATAACCGAAGCTTTACTCTATCATCGCCAATCACCATTCTCAATAACACATATCCAAAGGGAACACTTCAATGCAAAACCAACAAGATTATGTTTTCTAAGCCAACACAGCTGCCATTTCTTACAGAACATAACAAGACAACAAAGACTACAGATTACCACTATATATATGGTTTTAACATCCCACGCTTCCCTTGGTTTCCGAACTATCTATTCCTACAATATTTGACCCTTGTCTCTTCTTGCAGGAAAACAACAACCCTTTTCACCAAGGACTAGGTAATTCCACAAGAAACCAAAATAAGAAAGATTGGAAGAGATTCTAACATAATGGTTCCTCATTCAAAAAAAACAAAAAAAGTAGACTATACAACTACTTGTAAGCATTGATCTGCCGGCAATCTCCTGTTTTCCGGTGAGTGGAAATGAGCTCCGGTGAAGATGGTGAGGAGGACAGTAAGGAAATGACAATATCAGCAAAAGCAGAAACGATGAATTTGTGAGTGTGTTCAGGGTTCAACGTAAGATAACAAGACAGCAACTCGTGCAGGTAGTCCCAATCAGCCCTCACGTCACGCAGCTCTCTAGCATCGATCATCTCCTGCATTGAGTGTTTAAAATCCGAATAAGGGTCCGGCGAATATTTCTTCACCGCAATTCCTCCGCTGAGAGGCGACTGAGGCTCGGGAGCGGAGGTGAGCGTGTCCGACGACTCGATGATGGAGTTGGAGCGGCCGGGGGAGGAGAAGAAGAAGCGTTGGGAGGCGAAGATGGTGGCGAGATCAGGAGGAGAGTCGATGTCGAAGTCGGAGTCGGAGTCGGAGGAGAAGGAGGAGTTGGTTGAGTGAGTGCTGAGGGACTTGGAGGTGGCGGTAGAGGAGAGGTCATAGAGAGTGTTGAAGTTCTTGGTCATGGTTGAGGTTTCATCTTCTTCTTTGGTGGGCAATGGATGTGAGGATGGGATTGTTGTGGGCAGGCATTTGAGCAAGCTCTTCCAAAAGATGGTAGACATCTAAGCTCTTGGTAGTTGGTAGTCTGATGCTACTCCAAACAAAGAGAGAAGAGAGAAGAGACAAGAGAGAAGAGTGAGCCTTATAACTGACCATGGACATAATAAAAGAGAAGACGACTTTATGGTGGAGATTTTACTATTGAAAGACTTGAGGTTGCAAGACTTTCTTTGTGATCTAATCGTCTTTCTTTTCTCTTTTCATTTTTTTAAAGCGGCCGGTGTTCTTGGAATATATATAAAATAGATAAATACATAATAATTTATAAATTATTTAATATAAATAAATTATTTAATTCAACAACTTAAAAATTAAGTTGTTCTTGGAATATATATATATATATAATAGATAAATACACAATAATTTATAAATTATTTAATATAAACAAATTATTTAATTTAACAACTTAAAAATTAAGTAAAAATGTTAAATTAAATTTTTAGGCTTTTAAAAGTTAGGGAATTTACTTTAAAATTTGTATGTTGTTAATATTTTATAATATAATTAATAAAACAAATGAATATTAATATTTAAAAAATGTGATATCTTCTTTTCTAGATAATTCTTAATTATCTAATGAGTTATCACATCTAAAAAACATAATCACCAACATTTTAATTATAAGAGAATTAAAAAATATATGTAAGTTTTTATGTGATTTTATAAATTAATAAAATATTAATGAAAATAAGATTTTCAATGATATTTTAAAAATAGAAGTAAGAAAGATATTCAAATTGAATCGAAAAAGATATTTTTAAATAAAAATTAAAATATTTATTATAATTTATAAAAATTGGTTAATTTATGAAAATTAATCAATTGATCAACTTTTAATAATAAAAATTATTAAGGTAAATTAAATTAAAAAATTAGCTGATTCAAGATTTTTATAGGTGAATTGGTCGAATCAATTTGATTTTTAAATTATTGATTTTAAATTGAATTGAATTTTTAAAGATTTGAATAACTACAATTTTTAAAATTTTAACATCAAAGTAAAGAAATTAAAAAATGAATTTTTTAAATTTATTATCTTCTTACCTTCAAATCGTTTCAAACATTCTTATAATTAAGAAAGTAACACTGTTCAGCAGGGCAACGCAGAGATTTTAGATGTGTCCTTGTGCAAACTACTTGGTTCAGAGATCTGATTGGCTCCTATGGTGAAGTACTTACCTTTTTTGTTGTTTCTCAGCAAGCGGAGCACCAGCGGTGAAATGTCACTGTTGAAGGCACCATTTTTAACTCGTTAAGTTCAAAACTGAGGATGGAACAGACGAAAAACAAACACATGCAGGTGTTTACCCTTAGTTCTAAATTGTACTCTGTTTTATTTTATCCCTTAGTATAAAATGTACTCTGTTTTACTATGATTTGCAATCAATGCAGGCACCGTACTCACATGCTTGATGATATCCGAGAGGGGAATAGTTTCAGGACCCAAAAGTTGGTGCTCTGTGATGGTTTCACCAATTAATATTAACCTATTCCATACAAGTTCTCAAGGACTTCAGGGATATAGAGAGAAACAGATAATTTCTCATTCACATAAGTTTGACTACGTGAATATGGTCATATTGAACATGTAATAAATTCAGTGTACAGGTACTTCTTCAGGTACATTAGCTTGCACCTTCGAGAGTAAAAACTCATTTCCCAATTTAGGTACTGAGTCTCTCTGATAGTAAGTAGCTCTCAACGCTTACGTTAAGCTGAATACTCTGTTTCTCGCACCCGCTATTTCCATTTTCTGTATCTATGCTCTGAAAGCATCAAAGTTACAATAATACCATCAAAATAAGCAAAGAACAGGCGTAGAGCATATCCAACGACAACCTACAGAAAAAAATGATTTATGCTCTTGTCGAATTGGAAAAGAAAGAAAAGAGGCCCTGTGACCGACTTTTGCGTGAAAAAAGAAAGCACCTTTCTGGAGAAACAAATAAAAATGACAGCGTATACTGCAGTTTCTGGGAAACCCCACATTGCATTTTCCCCCCTTTTACCGAAATGATAAAACATTTTTCCGCTAAATAGCTCACGAGATGACAAGTCTTTCATCTTCTAAGAAACGACGGATTGTGACTTCATTCACTGTTAGGTTAAAAAACACAAGCTTGTTGCTCTGTTTCAGAACATCCAAATGTGACCCCTGCTTTAATCATTGTGGACCCAAAATGCCCACTAACAGTACTGAAATTACGCTCGGCTATATACTGCAGACGTAAGTCAGATGGATGGTATCGCTTAAGTTCATTTGTATGTTACCAAGTATTATGTTATTCTAAATAAGTTAAGCCTCTGTTTCTAGCAAATAAGTCTTGGGTTGATTTCTAAAGCTATTATGAATAACTTCATTAATATGTAAGTATAGATGTGTCTAATGTACTTATTATGTATTTATTTGTGAAGTAAAACTTTATTTAATTTTTTCATAAATTTTGAATTCTAAAAGGATTTTAAATTTTATTAGAAACATGATTAAGTTTATCAAGTTAGTTTATATTTAAGAAACCTATAATATTCATTAAATTATTGATTAATATAGTGAAATCAGTGACTCTTAACTCCCGAGAGTGTAATTACACTTAATTACGCTTAATTAACCACGTTAAAAAATTGTTGTTGATTATTCTTGTTATTTCTTTCATTCATACAAATTTGTCTTTGTTACTTTGTAATTTTTAACAAGTGGTGTCAAAGCATAATTGAGATAACAAAGACTTTGATTGTAAGGTTTGAAATGAGAAAGTTCAATGAAATGGAGAATTTATGACTATAACAAGAGAGAGTGAAGCATTTGTTGTTGAAACAAGGCATGTTGGAGGGACTATGAGAGGATAAGTCATAAGACATGGATGAGCTTGATTGTGAAGAGGTACAAGGCTGTAAGTACAAGCAGTTGGAACCATTAGGCTGTGACTGAAAAATGAGATCATGTTCCACGTTACGGATAATGCATCTCCTTTGGAGACACAGAAAAGGCCGAAAAGTCAATTTATGTTGGTATCTTTCACAAATAAGTTGCATCTAAAGAAGAGTATACAGATTAAAGATTCAAGAAGGGAAAAAGATGAAGCAACATATCAATGCATTCAAGTAAATATGCAATACGGACATCTCGATATAAGTTGTTCTTTTCCAATGTTATAAATAAATAAATTTCAGATGAGTATCAAAACAAACCAAAGAACTAGACGATGAACTTGGTCGGGCCAATGCCTGAGTTTGCAGGTTCAAGATCCAATTCAAGTCTCATTAGATTTGAATAGGTATTCACATATTGTCATTGTTACAGTATTTACAAGCACTACTACGTGTAATCTTCGGTGAACAAAACACGTGTATTTGTACTGATTCCCATTTGTTTTATTCTTGCAGTTACTAAACAAATAAACAGACTCATGAGTGCCAAGCAAAGCCTAATCGTCACGACGACTGGCAACCTCTAATCCATTACCTGGGCACGCAGAAGAAGGAACGCAAGAGTGTCAGTCAAACAATATTTTATCCAGACAATTTTCAAGTTAAAAGATAACTTACCATCTGGATCGAAGAAGAAAACTTGCCTAACTTTCCCATCAGGAAGGGATTTCTGAAAAGTATCTATTCCTTTTTCCTGAATTAAGATAGTTTAATTAAGCACTCTTGAAAAACAGCGTGTAGATAAATAAACAACTATACGTAATTATGAATAGGCTGATATCGTCTACTTTGCCACCCTTTCATAAAAGGTTCTGTTTCAAAATTTCAAGATGAAATAGTAGGATTTGTTTACTGGTGTCTTGCTCTGCATATTTCAAGAACTAAACAATGTTAAGGGTGTGAGGAGGATGGGATCAATGAAGGCGCAGGGTAGCCCATTTGCCCATTTTATGTCATCCATTCAAGTACGACAGCTCCTCAAGGAATCGAAAGTTCCACAGGGATTATCAAACGAAGTTGATTTTACATACAAGGAATCCTTAAAAAACTCCATAATAACCATCAATGCCTTACTTGCATATTGTCCATGATGCTCAAAACAAGTTGCATTTCCTGAATCTAGTAGCTAGTTGACAATGGCTGCATATGTTGGGAGCTTGTTTAAAGTAACAGTAGAGTGTCTTGAGAAGAGAGAGGCAAAAACACCCTCGAGAGTTCCAACTACGAAACATTACATGGGTGGTTCCCTAATGTGATTGATTACTCTTAAGGCACAAAGTTGCACACTAGAATAGGATTTCTCTAGCTCATGTGATGCACACACATAAATTATGGAGATTCCAACTAATGATACAGGAATCCAACTTCATGAAATCACAACCATTTTGCAAGGAAACAACCACAATGTTAACTAGTTTCAAATCTTGTATGAAATACATCAGTACACAGATAGCAGATAATAAGAAAATAAAGATAACAGAAACTTTAGCTACGTTGATGAAGAGGTATGTCATTCTTGAATTACAGGTTATGCTAGAGTAATGTCTTTTGTGAGAGAAGCCAACAAGATACTAAGAGATGAAGGAAATGGCAGATCACAAAAACCCTACAATTGTATTTCGTCTATCCTTCTTCCTCTCTAAACCAAAATATTTATAATGTTGAATGCAACTATTTCTGTGGCGTAAGTATTCAGGACCACTTTATTTTAGAAATCAGTTTGCACATGCCTAATTATAAAGTGACTGCTGACACAACTCAGCCAATAACACAGAACTAATTATTCTCATCAAAGCTGCTAAATTTAAACGTCTGTGACAATTCCAATTTATACAATTCTCAATCGATGTTGTTTAATAGACAAACAAGAACAACTCATGAGCTTTATTACTTCAAACCAATCAATGTGGCATACAACATAAACAAGGGAAGACCGTTATAGCCATCAAAATATGTAAAAGAGGGTGTAACCTGGAGAGAACGAACAAAAGAGTCGAAATTGGAGACGGAGAAGCAGATGTGGTGGCCTCGGGGAAGATGGGAGGGATCACGGACAGGCGAAGACGCGCTGTACGGACCTTCAGGAAGCTTGGTGGAGGGGCTCCGCTCTATGAGATGGAGAACAAAAGCGTTGTGCAAATTCAACCATATAACTTTGAAGTCTCCGAAAGCAGGACTCTCAATCTCCTCAAAACCAAAAATCTACAAATTCATACACACCCACACACACACACATAAACAATCATGATTAGAAGAAACTCGAAAAGCAATTAATTTTCGTAAATAAATGAACAAATGAATAAAAGGCGACCTCTTTGTAGAAATCAGCAAGGCGTCTGACATCGGATGATTCTCTGGCTATATGATTCAAGCTTACTCCTTTTGCTACTGCCATTTCAGTTTTGCGTATCAAGTCAAAAGATTTCGCTCGTTTCTTACGAATTCTTTTTTTTTTTTTTTATAAAAGGAAAATAGAACACAAATTACAAAGCGAGTCGCGGGAATTGAATCCCAGACATAT